>JAWQRJ010004371.1:0-11115 GCA_033557515.1 Diorygopyx duplodentatus
GGGTCTATGCTGTGGAGTATCCTTCTTGGAACACTTGCAGATGTATGTGGCCCACACAGCTCTTTTCATCTGCCCGGCAGAATTTGCATGTCTTCAAATGACCAGTCCGTAATACGTTGTCAGGTCTGTAATTAATTTATCGGTAAATTTGCTGGTCCCTTACCTCTAATACCCCTATCACCAATATAATTTGTATACATGACACTATGTAACTTCCCGGATTGGGAAACATTTCTTTTACCGCAATCAATTGTCTACAAAACGTCAATCTTCTCACACCACTTCATGTGGCTGTATACATTCAGTATAGGCAACCAACATTGCACCAATGTAATACTTGAAGTGTGGTAATGTAGAAATCTGTAAATAATTTGCCTTTATTTTTTTTTTAAATTTAAATCCTGTGAGAATTTCACAATAAATGTTAAACATACAAAACAAATTTTGGCAATTAATTTCCAATATTATATATCGATATAAATATTATAGCAAGGAAAATTTTACGTAATTAATATAAGTTAATTTTTTTAAAATTTTTTTTTAGTTTATGTAGAATCCCGGTTACTTAAAGCCTTAAATCTGTTGCAGAAATGAAACTCAAACTACATATATTGGATTCTCGGCACAAAGTGATTTGCCGACAACAAAACTGATTGAGAAATTCGTTTAGAATACCATAATTCGTCAAGATATATCAAAATTTCACCATCGAAATTTTGGACCGAATGCATTACTTTCTCTTTATATGAGAGAAAGTAAAAAGCTGTGCTGCAAAATTAGTCCTAATAATTTTGCAGCGAAAAAAGTACCGAATAGTGAAAGATATGCCAAAAACAAAATGTGAAAAAATAAAGAATTTTTTTTAATAAACCTGCAAAAATGTCCACACAGTTCTGATCGAATTGGTTGACAAAAAATCAATTTCTCCTTATTGTTGGTTATTCGTCTATATTCATTTACGTTGGCAAATACTGCTATGTTGTATAAATGTGTTTATGATTTCTGAGAACACATAACAAAAAATATATATAAAAAAATGTAAAAAGAATCAAATACAAAAAATGAAAAAATAAAAAGGTACTAAAGTATCAATGTTGTAATAAATCGCGAGTTTGGGGTATTAGATTAAGAATGTTAAAAGCCATTTGTTTTAAATGCCCCGGAATAGTTTGTAGAAGTATTTCGTTCTTCTGTCTAGTTAAACCTTCCTCCACTGTTGTCCTGTATTTTAGGGTTTCAAAAGGGGAAATAACTATCAGCACTTGACGGTTCAGAATGTAGTTTTTTTATCTCTGCCGCAAAGAGATAAAAAACCGCGAAGATTTCACTTTTGTATAGAGAAAAGTCAGATGTCGTAAAGAAGTGCAACGCGAGATGGGCCAGGGATGACAAGTTCGCAGAAGGACACGTTTTTTTGGGATAAACTGAAACCAAGATGTAAAAGTCAAAGGCTTTAGGGTTGATGTTTTATATACGCGCCCCGCCCTAGACGTAGGATTGGTGGTTAAATTTTAAGATTAGCCAATAAGTAGGTGCCCAAATGCTATTTTCCCCCAAACTAAGTTTTCTGGAGGAAAATGCATAAAACATGAGAATTTCAATTTATAAGCTCTCTCTGCTCTCTCCATTCTACTCTTGAATTCTTTCAGTAAAATTCATAATAGTTTGTACCAACTTTTTTTTATAATTGCTGTCCAATTAAATTTTGACGGCAATGCTACATGATTAAAGCGGTTCAGCTAAGTTAAATCTTATAATATACGCGGCTGATGGAATTACCGTAAGCCAAAAAATATTCTTATTAATATTTTTGTTGTGTAATTTGTATTCGATGTATTCATTCACGTACATATAAATCTCCAGAGCTTCCCTCCAGAATATTTATATTTTGTTTCTCTTTTCTTTTTATCGCGAGCGCGGGTAGTTTATTATTTTGCGTTTGTTTTGTTTGTTGGTTTTGTGGGTTAAATAAATTTTATTTCATTATTAAAGTATCGTGTTTAAATTAATAATATATTTCCTGACCCCGCCTTCAGGCAAGGACCAGCACGTCCTTTGAATTGGTGGGCCGATTATAAGAGAGTTAAAAGTACCGAAAATTTGATAATAGTTAGCTAAACTAATTAACAGTAACCGGACTTATTACAATGTCGTTTATTTTGGGTGACGCAAAGGGATGAGAAAAGTTCTTGCAATTTCTTTACACATTTATTCGTTTATGTTGGCACTATTGCTTTGTTGTGTAAAAAATATTGACTGCGTTCTAAATTTGAAAATGGTGTTTACAATTAAATTTTCTGTTTCGTAAATTTTCATTTACTGCATACTAAATCTAAAAGTGATGTTTACAGAGATCGTTTATGTTACGTAATTACGTAAAGTTACGTATTTGCATTTACATCATAATAATCCTTTACAACGTCGCTTCTGCAAGTTGCAGTCCTCTTAAGCTAAGCACACACCGGGGCGAGCACGGTCGACGTGCAAAAGTCGCGCAAACGCGGACGTCCCTCGCCCCTCGGACCGTGTGGCATTTGTCAAGTTGGAACCCCAACTCCAACTTCATTTAAAAAAATGCCAATCGTTTGGTGATTGCTAAAAAGCTTTAATAGTGAGCCGTTTTGGTTGAGCTTCTTTTTCTTCAAATGTTTTTACAATTCGTTTGAAGATCATTTGGTGGTTTTGGTAGCCCACTAACAAGGTTTTCATGAAATGTTGTAGCCGTTTTCATGAAATGTTAAATTGGCTCCCAACTTTTTTTTTTCAAAAATGTTTTTACCAATCGTTTAATGGTAGTCTGCTAGTGTTTGGTCGCCCATTGAAAACTTTTGGTGATGAGCCATTTGCATAGAAAAACAATTTCAAATGAAGTAAGTTGGACCAAATTTCTTTTTTTATAAAAAATGGTTTTACCAATAGTTTGGTGGTCTCCTGGTAGTGTTTGGTAGTGGGCCATTAACCAGTTTTGGTAGTGGGCCATTTTCGCAAACAATGTTTTTGAAGTTTTTATATATTAGTATACTTATGTAGAACTGATTTTACCTGCCCACAATACGCTGGATGTGTGACCCCTAGTGGCCGCTCATCATATGCGTACCTGCACTTATACAGGTATGAATAAGCACCAAAATATAAACCTTTACAGCTAAAATATGGTTAAGGTCAAAATAGGGACAGCTTACAATCCTGTTCTCTACGAATAGGTGTATCGTATGACCATCAAGTGATTGATAAAAACATTTTTGGAAAAAAATTGAGGTTGGGCCAACTTGACACGAAATTTCCAAAAATTCTTTGAAAACGGTTCAATACCAAAAGTTTTAAAAACCCTACCAAACGATTGGCGAACATATTTTTGGCAAAAAGAAGTTGGAGGGTTCCATACCAAAACTTTTTAGTGAACTTTAGTGGGTCATCAAACGATTGGTAAAAATATATTTAAAAAAGACCAGGTATTTAAGCTGAGGCACTAACTTGACAGAGGCTAACGAGACGACCGTGTGGATATTATGCCACTTACAATTTGAATCAAGAGATGAAGAAGTTTTATTTTTAGCAGAATTGGCAGCTGATAAAAACCAAAAACTGATTTTTTTCTTTATTTTCAAAACAAAAGCCTGCTGGGCTTTTATACTATATACTATATAAAAAAACTCACCGACGGAAAGTTCAATCGTTTTGGCTGCCAATACTGCTTTATAGTGCACAAATATTTACATTCTGAAAATACAATTCTACCTACTTACTGATACGTAAAACCACTATACATACACCGTTACTCTGAATTTTATATTTGGAACATTTTTATGGCAGTTTTAGATTGAAAATTACATAGGAAAATAACATTAAGCGTAATTTTGTGAACTTGTCAAAGCGGTCCTCAATTAATAAATAATCTACATTGGTAAACTTAAATACGTAATTTACACAGTGGAGAAATACATCAACTATTCGATAAAGCACATTTCGGCAATTTTTAACAATTAGTGGCTGCAATTTTTTTCGATTCCACTCAATGATGGCGTATTGCTCCAATCATGTAGCTCACAAAAATCCATCAAGATAGCGCAACCTTTCAAAATCCAGTCGACACAACCTGGTTCCAACAAGATTGGGCACCACCTCTTTGTGAAGTCCGAAAATATCTCGACCTGGTGCTTCCAAATCGTTAAATTGAGAGGCGAGCACGGCTAGAATTGCCAGAAAAGTCACCTAATGTTACTCTACTTGGTTCTTTCTTGTGGACACATCTTAAAACTGTAGTATTGTAAACTAACCCACAAGATTTAGATCATTTAAAAAGTAGAATAACCACCTTTGTTATATGTCTATTATACCACAAATAGTTAAGATATGTCAGGTATTTTTGCTGAAGGTTAGGATGTTGCCAAGATGTTCATAGACGACAATTTGAGGATGTAATACTAATGCATTGACTGTAATGTATTTTTCATGGAAATGCTATGTATCCACTTGCTATGCCTCTCCAGGGTGGCAACCAATCTGAAACAAAAATGCTGCCATTTCCCTGATTGCCAAAAAATATCTTCACTGGTAAGCTGAATAGTAATACAAAAATAAGGATCTTCACTCTATGACGAGTTGAATTCTTGTCTATTAATTAATTTTTGGCCCTGAAAACGGCCGTTGTTTGTAGAATTTAGCGTTCGGAATAGATGTCGTCTGTCGCCATTAAGTTACCCTAACAAATGTTCAAAATGTTCGCTCTTCTTGCACTTCTTGGGAGTGGAACAGTCTGTTACGAAACTTCGTATGTACATTCTCAAAAATGCCTAGAGATATTGCAGCACACTCTTGCAAAATCCTATTTTTCAAATCTTTCAATGATTCGGGTTGGATAACATACACGCGGAATTTTAAATATCCCCACAAGAAAAAATCGAGAGGGCTTAGATCTGGCCATTCGGTTGGACCTCGCCGTCCAATTCATCTGTTAGGAAAGGTTTTGTGCAGGTGTTACCGTGCACCCCTATAGTAATGTGGAGGAGCACCATCCTGCTCGAAAATAACATCCATCTCAAATTGGTCATGATTTGCTGCCACTATTTCGTCGATGAGAGGCTTGATTGTATTATTCTCCAACATTTCGTGGTAACCGCCTCCCGTTAAATTTTGTTTGAGGAATAGGGTACTCGCAATGTGGTTACCCAAAAATTCCTGTCCACACGTTTATCTTTTGTGGAAATTGGGTTTAGTCGTTTCTAAAAACATGTGGATTTTCATTTACACAATACCGCATATTTTGTCTATTGACTTTTCAAAACAAATACTTGTCACATATGCAGGAAATTCTAGTATACGCTCAGATAGCATACCACAGAATTGTACTCGTCTCTCTGGATCGCCTTCCGACTGCTGCACCATAATCAATTTGTAGGGGTGGAGTTTATGTTTCTTCAAATATTTTTGACAGTTGTGGAAGAAACACCACAATCATTGGCAATTTGGTTAGTTGCTTGCTGTGGATTATTAACCATGGCTGCAACGATCTCTAATTGTTTATCTTCTGAAATGGATTTTCTTCCTACCGCCTGCTGTTTTACCCACACTCCCAGTTCTAATTCTTTTAGATATTTCCTGCAGATAGGATTTTCAGGACACCTCCCATTAAACACCCGCTCCGCCTGATGTAAATTACGCCTGGCGTAAATAAAGGCTGCATCTGTTTTCTCTTCTAGTGGACAGACGTCCACTAGAAGAGAAAATAGATGCAGAATCTTCATTTATTTGAAAACGATGATTCGTGTCTGCGAATCATCGTTCAAATAAATGAAGATTGCACAAACGACAAGCAATACTAACAGTCTTCGCGCAACAACACATGAATGAGACTCTGTAGCTTGCCTTTAGCAATCAATAAACCCTTTTCCCTTGGACTAGGTGGGGGAAAGGGCAGGCAGGTACTGCAATAGGAGAGGGGGTTTAAATTTTTCTTTGTTCTCCGTCAAAGAAAACTGCCCTGTGGGTTTTTTGGCTGAATTGAATTTTTGAACACAGATAATCTAGGACAATTTCCGATTGGTTATAATTTCTTAGGGTCCATTTACGTCTGCACTGTATATTGAAATACATCCCATTGAAAAGCATGCAGAATTTTTTCGTATTATTTGAATTATTAATCTAATTGTTCAAGAAGAAACACTTTAACACATTTAAGTTCAACCCAAAAAATGAAATGCAATAATCACGGTTTGTTAATTAAAAAAATACAGCTGTTTTAAAATTTTCTATTTTTCTCAATTGTATTACATTTGTTACAGTAATTTTGTTTGGGATTATTATTATCACAATATGCAACATTAAATACCCAGCGCAGCTAGAGATCTAACGATCTCTACTGTATAGTAGACACCTGCATATACGAAAATATTTCTACAGGAAACTAGAGCTGAAACCAACTTTTTTTCCTAAAATGATTAGAAATATGAGAAGTGTTGACCACAGACAGACCAATGGTCAAAAATAGTACCATTAGTCTTAGAATAACCCAATTCGCGAAGACATATCAAAATCTCACCATCAAAAGTTTGGACCGAATGCAATTCTCTTATGAGAGAAACCAAAAAGCCATTGTTGCAATTTTCTAACTTTAAAGTGCACAATGCACTAAAAAAAGAATAATAAAACATAACTTGGCAGGAGCATTAAATTTTTGATTTCAGAGCATGCTAACTCAGCATGCTAAATCTAAATCATAAACTACGTGTAACCAATCTTGAAAAAGTCATCATTTAATACATCTGTTAAACGTAGAAAGACAAAACACTGGTATTAGTTGTGAGAAATAAATGAAACATATTAGAGTTATACTTATCTACTATATTTCTAAGCAAATTACAAAATACTTACAGTATAAAATATATTAAAAATTGTGATTAAAAATTTACACAGGAATGTACATACAATGAAAAGAATAATTTTCAGAAATTCTTTTCAATAAATAATTGTAACAACACACTACTAATCACAGACTCTTAGAATAATTTTCACTCTTCTGCCTAACTTTACGTTGGTGACTCACCAGCTTTATCATGCTGCTCTTTTGAATTATCATCCAAAGTTAGAGATTTATCTTTGCTACACTCAGTTGGTTCAGCTTTGTCTTCTTGTCCTTTCACATCACGTTTCATACGAGATACATTCAATGACAAAATATCTCTTCTAACCGACTCCAAAGCTAATTTCTCAGCTTGCTGTTTGTCAGGATCAATCTTTGTCTCAATTTTTGCCATCTCTGTTCTTTTTTCTGATTTGGTTTCTTCTTTTTTGTTCACACTATCTTCTGTAATTACTTGTTTTCCCAAATCAAGTTTATTTTCTATAGACACTGTTTCAACTGCTAATGGGGTTTTCTTTTCCTCTATTTTCTTATTATTTGTGATATCTTTACTTGAATTCATAGTATACATTGATAAATTTGATTTTGCGATAGGGATAGGTGCAAAATTTTCAGGAACACTTGAAATCTTTCCTTTGATTTCAGTACTATTCAATGAATATAAACTTGGCTGCGGCGGCTTTATTACTTCTGGTATGACATAATTTTTAGTTCTTTTAGGTTCTACTATATCCCTCAACACATTCCTTTCGGTGTTTTTATCCATTTCAGCTACAGTTTCTATTGCACTTTTCGCAATAACCTCTATCTGTTTTATACTTTTCAATTTTTCAGCTTTTATTTCATCTAAAGCTTTATCTTCCTTCGCAGATTGCTGTATTTCGTCCAAGATTTTTTTTTGCTTTTCTATAAGTTCTTCGGTCCTCTTTTGCAATTGGTTCAGTTCATCTTTTTTCCCACTTATTATTGCTTCCTTTTCTTCTTGTCTTTCTTTGCCTTCCTCCTCATTATCTAATTTCTCTAATATCTGCTCAGTTTGCTTTTTTAACTCATTCAGTTCAGCTTTTTCTTCATTTATAAGCGATTCTTCCTGTTGTAGTTGTATTTCCTTTTCTTCTTTTTTAATTGCTTCGCTGTCTAGTTCCACGCTTTCAACTTTATTACCATCAGCTGATTCTTTTGGCTTAGGCAAATCTCCAGGTACTTCATTTTGTGCATTTTTTGTTGTAGATGCACTTGTGTCCTTCTGTTGCATTGGTTGGACCTCTTTTTGAATTTGAACCTTATCTTCTACAAGTATTGATGGATTTTTATCTTTTATTGGTTCTGGTTCCGGTTCAACAGGTTGAGGAGGTTCATGACGTGTTTCATGAATAACTTCGTTTGATATTTCCGGTGGTACTAACAGATTGTCCTTCTTTTCAACACTATTTGGAGGTGCAATAATTTTAGCTGAAACAGAAAGCATCTGATGTACATAGCTATACTATTCAGTTTATGGAGAACTGAAATAAGAACAATAGTTATATAGATATACAATACTTTAAATTGCATGTTTTTATTTTCTGAACTATATAATCTTGTAGACTAAACAATCGACTTTATTGTCTCTATAAATAAGGTCCTTTTAAATGTCTTGCTAATAGATAATTTTTGTATCTCTCCTATTTCATATTACCATACAGTGGGGATGTGTCATAAATATTACCTAGATTTCAAATAATTTCGACTACACCAAAAAAGCCACCTGCCTGATATGAGGAGCAATAAACCTAATTTAACAATAAAGTTACCATTTCTTGTTATTCCAATCATTTACTTTATTTATCCGCTTATAAAGAAAAAATATTAAGTTAATGCAGTAGAGATTATTGCAGCCATAGTTAATAATACTCAGCAATCAACCGTACAGGTTGCAACTGATTGTCCTCTGGCAGCTAACCTGAATGAATGTGATGATATTATTTTCCCCCACATTTAATTGCATGGGAATACATCGAAAAAGCATATCCAGATAAGTGGATTGGAAGACGAGGTACTACCGAATGGCCACTGTATGTTAATACGAAATACGAAGAATGCAAAGAATATATAAATAATGCTCACCTGTAGTTGCAGTATCTACAATAGGATTCTTGTCAATATTTTTCATGGGATTAATAACTTCAACCTTTTCGATAATAACTTTGTTAGAAGCATCTTTGTCGACATTTAAATTGGCGTAAGTTCCCAGAACCATTACCAGAATTCCAATAAATATCATTACCTAAAAAGATAAAATTGTACATTTTATTAACTATCTGCCTAACAATAATTATATTATTATGATAACAAGCAATTTTTCCCTGTATATGCACTTAAAATTACTTGTTAGGGAGCTATTGGCAATTTCCTTAAAATTCTCCCTTGCAAAGCCACATTTTCAAAAATTTAGTTATTGTGAAATATAAGATTAAAGTCCGGTTGCATAAAGCGTTGTTAAGTTTGTAATCAAGTTAACAACGTGGTGAGCATTTTGAATTTTCAGATTTGAATTCTCCAATCAGACTGCTTAACAACGTTGTTAACTTGACGACATACTTAACAACGCTTTATGCAATCGAAGTTTTTTAGTGTAATTAACCAGTTAACTGTGGTTGATTAGTATACTTGTTGTGGAGAAATGGCAATATTTTGTGTTATGACAAATAAACTCGTCATGCGGAAAAAGTAGTTACCATTTGCTATTTAAATTGTAATTTTAGTGGAAACTAAAATATATTCGTAAATTTCAAGATGTTCAAAATATTTGATGACCAAAACGAAATAAAACAAAAGAAAATATAAATAATTATTATGAAAATAGTTTATACGGATTCGCAAAAAGTTCCACACCCCTCTCTCTATCTCAAGAACGCGTCGGAATTTCGGAAAACCATACAGTTTTCCGAAACACAAAATCGATGAGCGAAACACGTGCCCAATCAATTTGAGTGAGACCTCATTCGGCATAGGGGGCCCCAGCAGGGTTCAACTTTGAAATCTTAAATGGGAATGGGGGTCTTATGATATATCGTCACTTGCTCATTTCATTCGTTATTCCTGTGCTCATTCGTCTATTTATCGTTATATACACTCACTTCCTCATTCCATTCGTTATTCATTTGGCAAATGTTCGATTGGGTTTTTATCACCCTCAGCGGTCTTTCAAGTCAAGCACTCTTGGATTAAAAATTAGTTTAGACTACAGTGAAGGTATTTGGTTGATTTTAAAAGATTTCTAGGTCTAAGATTGGAGATACAGGGTGCGGCAAGCTAACTTCCTTATTTCATATTGCAATAAAACAAAAAGCAGTAAAGATATCTTTTTAATGTATTTTTAATACAAAAGTTCAATATTTAAAGTTTTGGTTTATAGCGTTTTAAGAATCATCTCGGCTAAATGACGCCCTCCATTGTCGATACACTGGTCGAACAGAATTCTGCTGTTTTTCATCACTCTCTCCAGCATATGGATGTGTATGTTGGTCGTTTCTTCCTGAATGGTTTTTTTCAGATCTTCCAGAGGTGGTTGGTGTAGACACGGAATTTCAAATAACCCCACAAAAAGAAATCACAAAGGGTCAAATCGGGTGAATGCGTCGGCCACTCCAAATAGTCCCTCGGTGAAATGAGGCGACCTGGAAAATACTCTCGCAACACAGCCACCGATGCCCTTGCAGTATCGGCCGTTGCTCCATCCTGCTGAAACCATGTGTCCATTTCATCAAGCTGTGGCAAAAACTGCTCGAGGAGTTTTTTTTTGCCACGACTTGATGAAATAGACTTAGGGGGCACATGGTTTGAGCAGGATAAAGCAACGGCCGATACTGCGAGGGCATCGACGGCTGTGTTGCGAGAGCATTTTCCAGGGCGCCTCATTTCATTTGTGATTTCTTTTTGTGGGGATATTTGAAATCCCATGTCTACACCAACCGCCCACAGACTCTGGAGGACCTGAAAAGAAACATTCAGGAACAAACGGCCAACATACTCATCAATATGCTGGAGAGAGTGATGAAAAACAGCAGAATTCTGTTCAACCAGTGTATCGACAATGGTGGGCGTCACTTATCCGATATGATTCTTAAAACGCTGTAAACCAAAACTTTAAAGGCTCCGTCAAACAGGACGCGGTCTGCCTGCGCGGACTAGACCGCGCGTCCGCCGCGAACTCTGTATTGTTTAGTATTGCATGATCCTGGTTAAACAAAAAGCGACCTACCGCGGCGGACTAT
>JAWQRJ010004372.1:0-11112 GCA_033557515.1 Diorygopyx duplodentatus
TCCAAACTTCTTCTACCTTCTTCCTTTTATCTTTCTTCGTCGAAACCTTGCTCGTTTTGTTAGTTCGCATTGTATTGAATTAATACTGTTTGGATTGTATATTTCTTCCTTCTTTCCTTTTCCTTCCGCCGTCTCACCTTTCTCTTTGGTTCCGATTTATTTCTTCTTTCTTGCTCACTTCCTCATTCTTTTATACGTATTCTATCTCCGTTACTTTCTACCTTTTGAGAAGTGCTCTTCAAATGCCGTCTATTTTCCATTCTTCCCGTTCTCTCCTATCTTTTTTTTTTCCTGTTCTTCCCCTACCCTTGTTTCCATGTGCTTCTGTCTTTTTCTTACATCGTACATTTCTACCGTACACCGAAGTCTTGTCCATTTTCAATTTGCGTACTGCATTGTATTGAATGAATACTGTTTGGATTGTATATTTCTTCCTTCTTTCCTTTTCCTTCCGCCGTCTCCCCTTTCTCTTTGGTTCCGATTTATTTCTTCTTTCTTGCTCATTTCCTCATTCTTTTATAAGTATTCTATCTCCGTTACTTTCTACCTTTTGAGAACTCCTCTTCAAATGACGTCTATTTTCCATTCTTCCCGTTCTCTCCTATCTTTTTTTTCCTGTTCTTCCCCTACCCTTGTTTCCATGGGCTTCTGTCTTTTTCTTACATCGTACATTTCTACCGTACATCGAAGTCTTGTCCATTTTCAATTCGCATACTGCTTCTGTACCCGTCCTATTCTACACCAAAAGGGGTGAAATTTTGGATTTTCCCTCTATCTTCTTTCCTTATCTCCTTCGGTCTTTTTACTTTTTTCTCTTCGTTTTTTGCTGCTTTGAAATTTTATATTTCTCTGTTGGTTTCCCCCGCTTCCTTTCTTCTTCTTCCTTTCTCGAGATTGATGTTGATAAATATGATATGTCAATAAAGATGTTGACAAATAAACCTATTTGTTAAACCTTAAACCCTGAATTATGGTGTCACACCACCTTCTTCTATTTTCCTTCTTCTTCATTATTGCTCTTCTGCCTTCTATGGTTCTTCGATTTCGTACTTTCTGCTTAATATTTGTTTTCTTCTTCGTTTTTCTTCATCACTTTGAAATACCACCTCTCTCCTTTGTTGCCTCCCCCTTCTTCCTTTTCCAGCTTCCTTCTTTCGCATCCTTTCTTTCATTGTCCTCTCTAGAAAACCGCATCAATCGTAGAGCTATATCAGACCGTGATTCATATGATTCCTAAGAGATTTCCTTCCGTCTTCTCTCGTCTTGCACCTACTTCTTTTCTTCTTTTACATTGCACCTTCGTCTTTTATTCCTTCTTTTTACTTCTAATATCCTTTGCACTTTCCTTTTCTGCTCGCATCTCCTTTCTTCCTTTTTCTTTCTTTTTTCCTTAGTTGGGTCTTTTTTCCTTCCGTCTTTATCAGTCTTCCTCATTCCTCTATTCTCGTGTCTTCTTGCCTGGCTTCGTTCATTTTTCCTCTTTCCTGTTCCTGCTCATTCCTTCTTCATATGAAGATTCGTTTGAAAATTGTAGGAATCAGATTCGTAGGGGAAAGGAAACGAACAAGTTGTGTTTTAGGTAGAAAAGATAGCCCATTTTCCATAAGATATTTAGGAATGTTATTAATGTTGAAGAAAAAATAAAATTATATCTAAACAACTAACAAAAAACAATCCTTTGTATGCTCCCAATATTAATCCCATTACCTTAAAAGAATTGTCTAATTCTAATAACAAAGTAATTTATAAACCTTCAACATATAAATCAACAAATATAATATAATCCCTGCGTTTAAAACAAATAATAAACCTTTTAATATGCTCTCCAATCATAAAACAAAAATTCCCAGTCTAGAAAAAACAGTTAATTGTAATAACTGTAAGAGGTTATAGTGGGGCAAACTTAATAAGTATATTCCAGAAGATAATTCTAAACCAAGCTCAACTCTATTTAAACATACTTTACAAACTGGAGATAAAATAAACTACTAAAACATTAAAATCTTGCACGAAATTGAGAAGTTTATTCCACAGTTTATTTAACTTATTGTTTTTACATATTCTTTATTTTATAAACTTATATTGTTTCAGATTACTTCAAAAGCGCAACAAAAAAAAAACAATTAATTTTCGAATAGTTTTATTAATGAAATAAAACGCAATTTTTATAAATAACAGAAACCAAAAAACTCTGTGTATATTTATAATAAAAAAATATCTTTCATTGCACATAAAAAAAAATTAAAAAGTTATAATGAAGACACTCGTTTGTATTATATTACTTACTATCCTATAACTAATAATAAATTAAGATTAAAACTAATTCGTACAACTGGAATATCATTGAACGTTGTTCGTTAATGCATACCATTAAGTGACGATAGCCTGAGAGTGTTCACAACAGAAAGAAAATACTACTACTTTTCTCCATGTCGGGTAATTCCTTTGAGATCTTTTAAACGTCGTGATCGATTAACGGCGAGTCTAATTTACGGGGAAGTCTCGAACACGGGAAAATCCACAGAAACGGGTGTTGTCTTCCGCACACCTCGCTCAGCAGTACCATTTTCGGCTTGTGGGGCCTGTACGGGCCCTGTTTCTGGGCCTGTTCGACGGCCGTTTCGTCGCTGAGAATGGCCTGCAGCTGGTCCGCCAGTATCGCGGACACAAAAAGACCGAACAGGGCGCTTTCCAACAGCAGGATGACGCAGTGCATTCTAGAAGGTTTGAAAAAACGATAGGTTAGAAGATCGAGGAACGGTAGAATAGAGAATTGTACCTACATTCGACGTTGCTTCATCGGAACGTCTATGTCACAGTTCTCGCAATCGTTCACCCACGATATTACAATTAACGAAATAGCGTACACCGATAAAATACCTAAAATGCAGAAAGTAAAACAGCACTTCGTATGCGTATTTATTGATGAAAGCAAAACGGCAAGCATACATTTATATAATTGCTTGTAGAAAAAATGTAATATTTATAAGATATATCTGTACAGTAATTTCCTGTTTAACAGTGTTCCTGATTAAATTAAGTGCAATCAATGAAAGGCATATCTTAAAATTGTAACCAAATTGCACAATTACTAATAATACACTGTGCATATTAACTTAAAAGATACTAAACAAGAATCAGTAGTTCTGTAGTTAATCTGAAACAATATATTAGTTCTGAATCAGTAGGTAAATCTGAAACAATATAAGCTTATAATGTTGGAGTGACAACTTGTAATTGTAAATTTCAACAAGATAAGTTATCAGTTAATTGTTATCACTTGTGTTAAAACAGCAATAAACAATAATGGTAATTTTAAATCAAGGTTGTCTTCACTAAAAACACTTGAAATTGATTTTGTTTTCAGGCAACTCTTTTGTTTCGAAAAATCAATATAAAATTATAATTTCAATCGCTTCACTATAATTATACTTACCAACGTAGATGAGGAATTGTATAAAATACTTCTGGTTACGTTCGCCAACACAATTATTGATCCACGGGCAATGGTGATCCATTCTCCTTATGCATCTCTTGCAAATCCGGCAGTGGTGCGCCCTCGGAGGCCGATACGTCTCGCACCTCGTGCAAATGGTCCAATCGATCTCGAGGCCCGATTCCGCCGAGTGCATGTCGGAAAAGTCGAGCCTGTTCTGTGGCAGTGGAACCGTGCCGGGATCCGATATGACAGCTTTGAAGTGCGACATCGTCAGCAGGAAAATGATCAAGTTAAACAGCACGGCGTTAAGCGTGCCCCATAAGCTGAAAATATTTCAATGAGGGGAGCGCGGACGTTTTGCGGTTATAATGAGCGGACGGTGCGTACCTCGCAGCCATCGTGTGCATAACAATCCATTTTACGACGACGTAGTCAGCGTAAAAGACAGCTGCGTACGTTATTATGATACATGTGATGCCGCACGGGTCCCTAATGAACATTCTTTAAATTCTGTACTTCGCAAACATCGAGCAGATCGGTCAGTTACACTTCAATTGATGTTACAGATATGTTAATTCTGATAAGACGGCATGCGATGATGCATGTTGTAAACTTTCACTTGGATCAGCTGATTGTGACATTTCAATTGACAGTGTTGTGATATGCAATGCTGCCCTCTACAATCAAATCCATGAAAGATAGCTTTAGTAAAGCATCAGACCCACCAACGTTTAATAATATAGTTATGTAGGATTGTTAGGATAGCTAACCGCGATGAGGCCATCGTACAAATCTAAATTTACATCTTTTATTAATTAAATTTAATAGAAAAATTAGTTCAGTGTTGATCTACGTGATACAAACTTGAATTATGCTATCAGATCCTCTACTGTTTGCTTTAGCCCTAATAAATACAGGAGGGTTACTGTTTTTGTGGGTATACTACGTAAGTTTAACTACATTTAACTAAAAAAACTCATAAATAACAAGAATGTTTTAGGTTATAACGATATCCGATTTAGAATGCGACTATTTAAATGCACAACAATGCTGTTCGAAACTAAATTTCTGGGTAAAACCAAAGTTTCTTATTCATGCATTTATGGTTTTGCTGCTTTTGTGCACTGGACATTGGGCTCTAGTCATTTTTAATCTACCTCTCTCCGTACACATGTTGCACGAAATGTATAACGTTCCGAATGGCAATATCGGTGTGTACGAACCCACAGAAATTTATTGCCGCGGAAGAATAAAAAAGTACATGAGGGATTGTATGATCAATCTAGGTTATTACTTAGTATTGTTCTTTACATATTTATACAGGTATAAGTTGATGTAAAATTATCACATTATGCCTTATTATCTCTTTTTTTTATAGCATGATTACTGCGATATTGAATGAAACCACAATTGAATCTGATATTGACGCAGAAATTGAGTTTTAAAGATTTTGATTAGTGCAATAACATGATTCACCAATGTAACTTATTGATAATATTTATTATAAATAAAGCAGTAGAAATCTAATTTAAAACAAGACTTTTAAATTTAGTTCTGAAAAGTAACACACGTGGCGCACCAATCTAGTGTCACGACAAAATTGAAATTATACCAAAGATCACAAAAATCAACGTTAAACACTAAACAATTTACGAAAAATGCACACATTCCAGATAATTTTAACATATCTAATCAATTTTTTCGATATACCTCTATTATTATGTCGATCACTTGGAAATAGAATTGGAATTTTGAAATTTCCCGCTATTTCTAATTTTGACAGATGTCAAAATCGAACAGCTGTTCAATGTTGACATTCAACTAACTTCACGCAACGCAGATTGCAGTGTTATCTTTAAGATTCAATTTAAAGTGTAGTATCGATATCTAACCGAGTAAGATATAATGTGAGCGTTTAAAAGTAATGTGAATCCACAAAAAAAAATGGTTCCGGAGGGCTGTTTAGATTTTCTGTCCAAGTGGAGGCTGTGGATCAGGCCGCTCTTCATACTGTTGTACGCATTGGCCGCTTTGATATTCGTGCCTTTGTTCTTGGTAAGATCTGTGCAGGACGGTTTTAACCGGAGGGACCAAGAGATCCTCATTGCCGGCATTTTCGTTTTACTGGCCATACCGATATCGTTGTGGGAGATTATTTTGCACGTCATTCATTATACGCAGCCTAAATTGCAAAAACATATTATTAGGTAAGGTGTCCGAATCACTCGAATATTTGTTGCGTAATCGTTGAGTTTGTAGAATACTTTGGATGGTACCTATTTATGCAGGTAACGCTGTAAGTTTATTTTAATAATCAAACGGTTTTTATAGTGGTATCTTAAGATGTACTATCATTGCTAAAAAAGAATTATTTCAAAAAGAAAGCTGTAATTTCATGTATTCATTTTTTATCACACGAGTCAAAAATGAAGAAACTAATTTGTAACTGTTGTGTAGTCAGTCGAACGGAAGCCTCAAGCGTGCTTACAGTGTTGTATTTGTTCATAAATACATGTTTAATTAAACTCCACGTCTCGGTTACTCAGAAACTCTTCAGTAATGTTATGTCATTTACTATTCAGAATCATTATATTCCCGCTATATATTATCTCGCACCACTATTTATTATCTTTATATAACTTTTAGCCGACATCAGAGAAGGCGAGGTGATGTATTATATTTCTTATAGTACTTTGTCCTATTTTTCTTTGGTAATGATAGTACATAAATATTTACAATTAACTATCAAAAGAATGATTCTAAAATAAATATATATTTTTGTCTAATTTCCAACGTTTTCTAGTGGCTAGGATTAACGTATCCAAGTTATTCAATATACGTGGACTGCGCAAGAGAATGTTATGAAGCGTACGTAATATATAATTTCATGAAATTTTTATTGAACTACTTGAACATGGAAATGGACTTGGAGGTGAGCTTGGAGTTGAAACCACAGGTGAAACACATATTTCCGTTGTGTTGCCTTCCTGATTGGGAAATGGGGAAGGAGTTTGTACATATTTGCAAACATGGGATTTTACAATATACAGTAATTAGGCCATTGACAACAGCTATTGCGTTGTAAGTACAATTGTACTTAATTTTTTTATCCGTAATGATTTTACTGAGTTGCCTTAAGATGTCAGATTTGTTTTTATTTAATCAGTTTAGGATATTATTAATCCAAAATATAATAAAATAAATATGAAGTTTGCATTATTTAGGTGTGATCATGTTTTATTGTAGTATATGTAAAATGAATGATGTTTACGGCGAAGGACAATTTAAAGGGAATGTTGCATTTCCATACCTGATAGCAGTGAACAATCTAAGTCAATTCGTGGCAATGTACTGCTTGGTAATGTTTTACAAAGCCAGTCTGGCAGAATTGCGGCCTATGAGACCATTACCAAAGTTTTTGTGCATAAAAGCTGTGGTATTTTTTTCATTTTTGTAAGTATGCTTAAAATAATTTTCTATTCCTATACAGTATGAAAATAGGGTAAAAAGTTTTAAAAAGGCTTCCTTATGGTCCTCCTGTGGTATAATTAAGTGTAGGTGACATAATTTTATTTAAAATTTACCAAAATAAAATATAAATCTTTGTTATTATCTTAAAATAATATAATTGTTATATAGCCAAGGAGTCCTAATTGATATACTTGTCTACTCGGGTGCTATAATGCCAAACAGTAATACAAATAACGACGACGGTCTCAGCATATCAACAAGACTACAGGTACGCACGTACAACTCTTTTTTTTTATATAATTTTCGTTCTTTTCAAAACTATTTGGCATCATGAAAATTCAACTTTCCAATGTTGTTTGCAGAATTTTATTATATGCATCGAAATGTGCATGGCCGCTATTGCACACCATTACAGTTTTTCCTACAAACCATACGTCAGCCCCGGTTCATCTCAGTCGTGCTGCGCTGCACTCTTCGCAATGCTGGACGTGTCCGACGTGCAAAGGGACATTCAAGAGCATCTTGGCATTGTGGGTGAGTAATTGTCGTAACTTAAATTGTGACTTAATTAAACATTATTACTTTTTAATTTTATTTCGTAGGAAGTTCTATCAGTAGGAGAATACGTGGTCGAAGTATGTACACTATGGCTCGCGGTGAAGACGAAAGCTCCAATCTAGTACCGAAGTCGTCGAGCGCTCCGACGGGTGGCCTCTACCAAGGCGAGAATGACGAGGTCTTGTCTTATGGTACGATAGAGGACAGCTTTTCTAGTAGAAGAACTTTATC
The DNA here is from genome assembly GCA_033557515.1 of Diorygopyx duplodentatus. Lineage (NCBI taxonomy): Eukaryota > Metazoa > Arthropoda > Insecta > Coleoptera > Scarabaeidae > Diorygopyx > Diorygopyx duplodentatus. The sequence continues at coordinate 7,700 of JAWQRJ010004372.1, forward strand.
TCCCGCACCTGTACATGCAGACAGGGAAAATCATATTTTATAAATTTTATAGATATGTAAGTGCACAGAATGTACATTTTTTATTTTGTTATCGTACTTTTTATTTAATTCTTAATCAACCTATTAACAACATATAAGTAATATATAAATATAAAGATTAGTAATCTGTTTTGTCATTATTATTATTATGGTTGTGTGGGCACGTATGAAACTTTGTATGCAGGTGTCTTCAATATTCTTCAACACAGGATGTAACAAAGTTAGGCTGCATCTTTATTTTTAATATTTTTTTAAATTTCTGAAATGGGGTATGAATCTAATTATAATTCATTGATTACCCAATTTGATTGACATAAAAAAATGGATAGTATTTATTAACCAGGAAGCATCCAAGTTGGACAGCTTTGTTTTTGATAAGCCCTGTCCAAAGCAGTTGTTTGAGTCATTTTTTACCATTATACTTACGTGTTAGGTATAGCTAAAGAAGTTATATGCTGTGATGATAGGTGTAGCCTTGTTATGATGTGTACTTTGCATGAATCGATAAATAAATATTTAGTTTTTGAAAAGCAGACTTTTCTTTGAACTTTGAACCTTTATTTATTGAATTTAATCACTACAAAATTGAGACCAGAGCCAGATTGTGAATTATGTGTGTGTGAATTAGGTGAGAGAAAGTCGTGTGAGTGATCCACACCCACTCTATTTGAAAATTTACCCCGCGTTTTTAATTTAGTTCATTTGATGTAGGTGAAAAGACCAAATGTACATTTGTACCAACTGGCCAGTAACTATTTTTTTCTTAAAAATACTACTTTATATTAAAAGTATTTTAATATTATAATTGAGAAAAGTTAGTTAACATCTTGTAGTTTCTGGTTTACAAATGTAAAATAAAATAAAAGTTTCCATTTGATCTAATGTCAACATATTTTTTTATTTATGGTTTTCTTTACAAATTCATCGAAAACAACAATTAATACGTACGCTAACATATAAATTACCAATATCCTCCGTAATATTTAAATAATTTGTTATTAGTACAAATGACCAGTTGTGTTTATCAATAAACACCTAAACAGAGTTTGTAGAGGTTATTCATTTCATATGTCAGATCAAATAATATTGTTTGAAGAGAGGCCCAGTCCAACAACAAATGGACTCGCGATGGATATGTTTCACGTGGCCGATTGCTGCAGGGCCTGCCTTAGAATTGAATGTTCCCTAATAGAAACGACGTCCATGGATCACGACTCTATAAAATTGAGCGATAAACTATTAGCGTGCGTAGCCGAAGTAGTAAGTCTTAAAGCTATTTCAAAAAACACAAAATTCATACTGTTTCTAATTATAATTGCAGATGTGGTTAAAAGAAGGGTTGCCGTCGTTAATTTGCTCTAACTGCATCGAACGTTTGCGAGTGGCCTACGACTTTCGCAGCGTCTGTTTGCAATCGGACCAAACGTTCACGAGGTACATCTCGCAGGTGCAAGACGAGAGCAAGTCGGAGCAGTCGCAGGTCGCGGGAAATTCGGAAAATCCGCTGGACGGGGCCGAGAAATTTGACTTTGCGATCACGCAAACCGTGCCGGACACTTTACCGTCGTGCATCATCGAGGAACCCCAAAACCCCGAGTACGTACATCTGAAGCACTTCTTGGATAATGACGATCAGCTCGGCAAGTCTGAGGGCTTTGCCGCGTCGGCTCCGACGAGAAATTCCACGCCTGAGCAGGAGAAATGTGATAGTTTTATGAGTCCTGCGCGGCTGGAACCTGTTATCGAGGAAATTGAACAGGGGCACGTTGCGCAAAAACCAGAATTGGAAAAAATCGTAGAGGTAAATTCTTTTTTTCTTGGTATCTAATAACCCGAATATATTTCTTCTTACGGCCGCACTTTTCACGAAGAGCTCGACAGTTGTCCTATTAACGTATTGGTTGTTCTTCAGGAGCTTTAGGTACCTTTGGTTCTTTTGTGGTAACCGGCGGTAAAACTATTCTGTATGTTGGTGACTCCTTTGGTTCTTTTCTAATAACTGTTGGCAAAGGTTTACCACAATCTATTGGTTGTTCTTCAGGAGTCTTAGGTGGTGGTTCTTTAGGTACTGTTGGTTTTTTAGGTACTTTTGGTTCTTTTGCGGTAACCGGCGGTAAAACTAGTCTGTATGTCGGTGGCTCCTTTGGTTCTTTTCTAGTAGCTGCTGGCAAAGGTTTACCATACCCTATTGGTTTTTCTTCAGGAGCCTTAGGTGGTAGTTCTTTAGGTACCGTTGGTTCTTTAGGTACCTTTGGTTCTTTTGCGGTAACCGGTGGTAAAATTTTTGCCAATTTTATTTTCAAAAAGCACAAATGTTGTGAAGATACTAATCAAATAATAATTATGAACTATCAAAATTGGCAAATTTTAGGTTTGTTAGATGCTCATGCGAACTTTGGTATTATCCGAATATTGTAGTGATGCTAAATTTCTATTGGTTAAAAACTTTAAACATTAATGAATATTTGTATCTTAATGAACCTCATTAAAGTACAGATAGTAAATATACTCTTTTTGTTCATATTTGTACCATAAATTAGATGATTTGTGTTCTCCACCGGTTTTGAGATATATCGATTTTATTTTTTGAAAAAATTGAAATTTCAACCACATATAATGAAATTTAAAAATATTCTTGATACCATCGAATTGTACTCTTTTTGTTCATATTTTTACCACAAATTAAATGATTTGTATTCTCCACCGGTTTTGAGATATATCGATTTTATTTTTGGAAAAAATGAAAATTCCAGCCACAGATCATGGAATTTTAAAACATTCTTGATACCATTGATTGAATTGTACTCTATTTGTTCATATTTGTACCACAAATTACATGATTTGTGTTCTCCATCGGTTTTGAGATATATCAATTTTATTTTTTGAAAAAATTGAAATTTCAGCCTAGATAATAGGAATTTTAAAATATTCTTGATACCATTGAATTGTACTTACTCTTTTTGTTCATATTTGTACCACAAAATAAATGATTTGTGTTCTCCACCGGTTTTGCGATATATTGATTTTATTATTTGAAAAAAATTAAATTCCAGCCACAGTAATGGGAATTTAAAAATATTCTTGATACCATCGAAATGTATCTTTGTTCATATTTGTACCACAAATTAGATGATTTATGGTCCCCACCGGTTTTGAGATATATCGATTTTATTTTTGGAAAAAATGAAAATTCCAGCCACAGATCATGGAATTTTTAAACATTCTTGATACCATTGATTGAATTGTACTCTATTTGTTCATATTTGTACCACAAATTAAATTATTTGTGTTCTCCAGCGGTTTTGAGATATATCGATTTTATTTTTTGAAAAAATTGAAATTTCAACCATGGATAATGGAATTTTAAAATATTC
>JAWQRJ010004373.1:0-11112 GCA_033557515.1 Diorygopyx duplodentatus
TTTACGTTTCCCGATTACGAGGATTTTAATTCTGCATTCCATAAGATAACAATGATTGGTAGGTGCCATTTAAAAAAATCACTTTTTGTCATTTAAAGTTTTCTTATTTCAAAATTCAATTTTGTAAATAATGTACGTAAGAATGTCCCCTCGGGTGTATTTCTGAAAAGTTCAATGTCTCAACTAATTCTAGTCTAAGTCTCGTCCAATTATGAAAATTAGATTTTTCAAAATGTTGCTGAGGTTGCATATTTTTGCGAAAACAAAATAAATGTCTCCAAAACAATTAAGTTTAGGCCTGGCAAACGTATTACGAAAGTTGTTGAAAATTGAATGAAGATTAAAATTGGGGTCAATCCATTTAAATTAACAAAGCTATTGTCAAGTTCCGGTATAACCGGAACGGCCAACTTATTGAAAATATTTTTGTTTTAGTTTGCTTCGTACCATATTCAAATACAAATTTTCGGACTTCTAGCTTTATCCGTTCCCCATATATTTCTAATGGACGGTCTACGGTAGACACTCTGTATAGGATGTTCATGTAAGAAACTGAAAATATACGAAAATGTTATGTTATGGGGTGAAAAGTTGCAGTATAAGTAATGTAACTTTTAATTGAAACATTTTGTTCCACAACAACTTCTAAACAGTACCACTTTGGAAGATATCACCATCAAAATTTTTAACCTTCAAAATGTTGGTACTTTCTCTTTATACCTTTAGGTAAGAGCAAGTAAAAATCAGCTAACTCTGACTCTTCCAAGTTATCTAATAATAATTCCAGCTAATTGAACATTCTCATCTTGAAAGTTAAGGTTCGCGCCTACATTATTTTATAGACCTTTATTCTACAGACCATTATTCTGTAGACCTTTATAGACTTTATTTTACAGAAAATATCTTTTTGTAACAAATTTCAGGCCCGAGTTGCCCGATTTTTGTTTTTCCAATTCCAACTTCCAGTCCGACTTTTAAAGCTGTATGGATACTTATATGAAGTCAGCACAGCTAATTAATAGAAATTACAAAAACCCTGCAAAATGCTAGGAATTTGCCATGAATGATTGTTGTCATCAACATATTTTTTAAGAGCAACAGTCTGAAGATCTCTCCAACTTTTAAACGGATTGAAGTGGCGAATTAACATGTTGAGATTAACATGTTGAGCAACGTAAATTTTTCAGGATGTATTTCTCTTCAAAGTACTTTTTAAATAATCACAGTTAATCCCTTGTACTGTTAAGACTTTAAGTATAAGGGTTACTACTTAAACCTCTTTGCAATTCAATAAGTCGAAGTAAACATGTTGCCTAATCTGTTTGATAAAGGACGAATGGCGTTTCAAAAATAGCACTCAAAATATAAATTTTGAAAAGTTGAAATATTCGTTATGCATAATTTCCAAACCTATCATCCTTTATAAAAGCTTATTTCTTGCCTAAATGTCACAAAATTATTTTATACAAGGCTAGATACTAATGTATCCCATGTTTTCAAAATATTTATCTGATACCCCAGTAAAGTAGTATTAGGTTTCCAAAACTATACGTTAACTTTTCCAAGGTTTGCTGATATTAAAATTCAACTGTTCATCGCCATTTTCAATCACTCCAATTCAAAACAAATTAGGAAACAGGGAAATAGTTTAGGAGATAGTGAACTTTACTAGAGCTTTTCGGCTGAAAATTGGTGATATAATCATGTGTTGAAGTATGCTATAATTCCATGTTTTTTGATTTGTCAAATAGTTTGTCGTGTAATCAACAACAACTCATTATTGATCAGTAAACTCATATTACAAATTCAACGCCCGAAACCTTCCCTCAATTGATTTCAATGGAGCAATCAGCAACTATTGAGACCTCTAAAGAATAGAAAGCTGTGAATTAAATGTCTGTCAATGAAATATGCAAATATCTATCCATCAGGAGCATAAGCTTCAAACTAGAATTTTAATTACAGGTATTAACTGAAGGACCTGCACACAATTTTAAAGACAGAAGATTATAAAACACACTTGATGTAGAAAATGTGTACGTAATCAGTTTTTAATGTCACTAACTTTTAAACTCTTCTTTTCCAAACTTTTCCAAACGTGGGTTGCGTTAAGTATTAAAATATGAGAGATAGATTGACAGATATTTTCAAAATTACCTGAAAGACACAATTACCTCTTCTAATTAAAAAACATAATCAACTTTTTCCAATATACTCAAACTTTTCCAAATAACATGTAAAATTCATTACTAACAACTACGACAAAAACGACTCTGCATAATATGTTATTAAAATGGGTATTAGATGTTTGAAATGTTAATATTGAAATATTAACATTTTGATTAATTCACAAAGTTTATTGATGCAGCAACACTTGAATATGATTTAAATAATTCCAAATGGCGAATACAATCTAGCAGGCTGGTTTACTTTTGGTTTGCTAAATTCCGAAACAAAGTCAACAATTAAATCAATCTCTCAAAAGGTACTTTGGAAACTTTGATATACTTAACATTTTGAAAATTTATATATTTCTCGGCCTACTAGATATGAAGTCAATAATGTCTAGTTTAATGCAGGAAATTCTTTATAATTCACATTTTTGTAAAAAAAAATTTGTTACATCGGTGTGTAGTCGGCCTAAATGCCAATAAAGAAATAGGTAGTGAGTTCACTATATTTTTAATTAGCTATAATTTTCTAGGGACCAGTGTAATAAATTGTAATTTTGCAATACATTTGCTCGTTTAAAGAAAAACTGGATACGGTTGTTGAACAATTTAATTGGTCCCATAAAGAAACAGCCATTGCTAATTAGTTGTATGTACTACCAGCATGCATTGACCCGAGATAATTGCAAACAACAAACGTACCGTTTTGAAAAGATAAATACATAATAATAATGAATACAAAAAGTTCAAGGGACGAACATAAAAGTTATCAAAAAACTGCATACAAAAACAATAATTAAACCAGGATCGAACAAATGGTGAAAAAATTGTTGAGAAATATCGGCGAAAAATTACAATACAAGAGGTGAATGAAGTCATATGTTTCATGTTTTGATAAGTCAAGGTGATTGCAAATTACGGTACCCACATAAGTATGAAGTTTAGTAATATCTAATCATATCGAGCACAGCTTATCACATACTTTTAAAAATAAACATTTAATAAACACTGTTCATAACACCCCTGGCTTCTTAAAGTTTATTTAAATTAAATAGTTATGCTAATGATAGCCCGGTGATGCAAAAGGATGAATATTTAATGAACATCACTTAACAACAAAAGATGTCGTTCCTTTTCGCACATCTTTATTAAAGAACTATAAACAGGACGTTACTAGTAGGTATCTTTAGAGGGTGAACGTCCTTCATGGCTAAATTTAGTCGCAAAAAAGAACGTAAAATAATAATAATAGAATCCTTAACACCTGATTTTCAGGTTAGCTGTCACATCGATCACGAATAATTATGTTCGCCGGCAAAGATTTAAATAAACAAGCGGATAAAATGTACATTTCCAAATACCTCCGACGGAAAACGTGCTTCTGGATTCAGTAAATTATGGAAAACCCATGAAAAAGCAAAACAAAAATATCATGTGTTGAGAATCGAGTGGGCGGCGATGGCAATTGTTTTAAAATATGGCGCACTTACCTTGTTGGGCTTTTTGACATTAACACCGAGGGCTCGAGGAACAACCGACGTTGTGGCCCATTTCGTTAGAATCGAGAAAAGTCCGGTAAATAGGTAAATATAAACAAAATAACACTAACTAGATGCCACAGTTCGGTCTTTTGACGCCATACTTGACAGTAGGCACTGTTACCAACGTACGTGACCCAAACAACACCAATACTCCTACTTCTCTTTACTTTGCAAACATTTAATTTTGACTTTGTTGTTTGAATTTATTAATTATAACACTTATAGTAACGTTGTTAAATATGATATATTCATTTCTATAGTGTTCGGGATTTATATCATTTAGGTTGTCAACTAATTCAATCAAATATAGATAACCCAAACTGCACTAATTTTTTAAATCTCTTTTTATTCATTTATTTCTTATTATGCACGTGTGAATGGGTTAGCAAAATTTATTACAAAAATGTAGTAGTTCTATATTTCCGAACACCATTTGGCAGATAGGTGTGTATATGTTGTTTTGTAAACCAGTTAGTTTCTTATCCAAATTTAATAGTTAAAAATCTAACTATACCTAACTATAAAACACTAACTCATTATTGATAATTGAAATAATGATCGTTTCTCATAATAACTTGTAAACAAATTTTGTCAACTATTCCGTTTTAAAAATAAAAATATTGGGATAATCTAAAGAATAATAACACAAGGGAACAATTTGTAACATAATTTCTGTTGAGTTGGATTTTTGAGCCGTTTCAGAGTTAAATAGACTTGCTGATTTCAAAACTGTAGTTAGTTCTCACCATTTTCAGAGACAGTTTGTTTATAAACTACAAATTAAAATCACTTGTTAAAATTATATAATAAATCGCCGGGTTCTTAATTTAGAAGTCACAATTTGTTGATGGATCTCTGTTTGGGCGAGCATTTAATTTATTTCTAAATTAAGAACTCGGCGATAATTTCAAACTGATGTTAAAAAACGTAAGTTATTTTAATTTTTATTATATAATTTTAACAAGTGATTTTAATTTGTAGTTTATAAGCAAAATGTCCTTGAAGATGGTGCTATAAGCACCGAAATCGGTAGACTAATAAAAAATCAAATATTTAAATACATTTTTAATACTGATTGGCAACATTACACCACTTCCTCTCTGGAATTTTAAATTAATGAGTAACACAGAAATTTCTATTTCATCATAAAATATTTAGTTTGTAATTTCAGTTTATTGACTCAACAAATCTTGAAAATGATGTAAAAAGTTCCAAATAGCAGATATAATATTGCAGGCTGATTAATTTTTGGCTTGCTAAATTCAGAAACAAAATCAACAATTAAAAAATCAAAATATTTCATGGAGTATCTAGTAATAATGTAGCTTATTCGGTGTGGTGGATTAGAAATGTACAGTCTTCACATCTTAATTAACACTCCTATTAAAATTAGATGTTAACATTTTTTTTAGAAACTGGGACCCGAGGTCTTGAATAAAAAAGGTTCTTTGTCAACAATTTTAACAAAATGATCATATATCTGATGAAATAGTTGTAGCATTAACACTGGCTGTCCTGTGACTACTTAAGACGTCACTACTTTACTGAAAAACTGATTATGAAATTAAAAATATATTAAGTTATAAGCAGAAATATTATACACGTTTAAGTTAAAAAATTACAATTAAAAATGAATACCATGCCTGCTACCAGCCATATATGATTTTAGTCACCACTTTTAAAAAACATTTTCATTAAAAAATCAACTGGTGTGGACCACTTACACGACTTTCTCTCACCTAACCCCCCGATCTATTTTAGGAATAACTTCTAAACGGTGCGACTTTGGACATATGTATGTTCAATAAAATAGGCCATAAATTCCATAATGAACAAAAATTGTAATAATATACAGGCTGTTCCATTTAAAGATATGAAGTTGCATAGCATTTTGAAGAAATGGGACACCTGTATATATGAAAATACTTCTAGAAAAGAGAGGGAGCAACTTTTATTTGGAACTTTTTTACCTAAAATGATTAGAAATGGTAGATGTGTGCACCATAGCGTAACAGACCAACAGACCAATGGCCAAAAATGGTACCATTAGTCTTAGAATACCATAATTCGTCCAGATATGTGAAAATCTCCCCATCAAAATTTTGGACTGAATGAGTTTGTTTTTTGGATTATGTGAAGTAGGAGGATATGAATTCCTAAAGTTTAGCAAAATTCTCCAATTTGTTAGAATACTTCTTTTTAGTGCCCGTGACTTGGTTGTCCTGTAATGAGACCTTGGGAAGGCGTATATTCTGTGAGAAACTAAGCTGATTTCTGGCCAAACACCGCTAAGAAAGGATTAAAGAAAATTGTAACCACCACACTTAAAATGGCCCAAATCTTTTAATCCCTTTTACACTTAATTATTGGAATATTTCACATACAGTAAATAGAGCAGTTATTTCAGTATTTAGATTTTATACCTACAAGTTGTTTTTAATTTACGCAGTGAAAAATTGTTTATGACAAAAGATTTATGACTTCAAATTGGGGACATACGAGGCTGCACTTAACTAATGGCAATAGAATACTGTTAGACATCCCATCATTCATTTTCTTCTTTTTATTTTGGGATTTTAAATATCAGACCGGCAGCCGTGTTGAGTTGGTTTCTTTTTTTTTTTAGTGTACCGGAAACTAAAGAATAAAGATTAAGGTGGTATATTCTGGTTGAACGGGTCAAAATTTTTTTTTTAATTCAAATGAAACTTCTGGTATGTAGTACATATCTGAGAAGGGCTTTCCCAAGATTGTAAAACTTCCCGGACTAACGGTCCGTTGCACGAAACGGTGACAGCAGCGATACCCCCAATAAATATTACCTGCATTAACAAAAATATATTAAGACCATGGTTACATTTTGAACAACTAAAACTCAGTTGCTTTTGCTTCGTCAAAGTATATCAAAATGTGCCACAGAGAGTAGTTTTATCGACGAAATGCCAAATTTAACAGCGAAACGTGGAGAAAATGATTCACAACGATCTTCAAGACCACAAAAACGCAATTTTGTGGAAATCAGCAGGAAAATTTTTAGGGTGGATATTCAAAGTATAAATTTATTTTGTTCTCTGTGGACATTTCACAAGGATTTAGTCACTATACGTATTACAAGCTCATAGACAACTTACACTCCATAAAATCTATGTTCAATCTTGTAAAAAGAAAAGCGTGTCAAGAAGAAATCGCAAGGAACACCGAAGTAGGCAACGAACCATTGCACTTGAATGTGTTCGGCAATGAATCCTGGAAGAAGAAGGGTTTTTCGTCGTTGTTTGGGGTGGCTACCCTAATTGGCAAATACAGTAATAAATTGCTAGACCTTGTACTAAAGTCGTCGTATTGTAATTATTCTGCCCATTGGAAAAACAAACAAGGCACCTTAGAATATGACGGGTGGAAAGAATCCCACCCGGCTGTCTTCACTGTGAATCACTCCTAAGCGATCTAAAATTTGCACATGTACGACGACGTTGTTGTACATGCGAAAGAATGCATAGGACACGTACCGAAAAGGAGGAAGGGGCCAGGAAAAAGGAATTACGGACTTGTCATTCGAAGGCATCCAATTTCTGGTGGACAGAAGAAAACAACTTGTGCTTCCACATGTGTTCCACGGACCACAATCCACAGCATATGAACTGCCTGGAGGGAAAGGAAAGTTGGTATAATTGGCGGCGTGCGGAAGCAAATAGCGAATTCGATGTGTTCAAACAGGATCCACTGCTGGATGAAATGTTGCAAAATCTCATTAGACTATTTAGACGATATGAGAATCTTTCTACAGGCGATTTGTTAGAACGATGCATTGGAGTTAATACACAAAACAGTACATACATAGTGGCACAAAAGTAGTTGAAATTGCAGTGATAATATTTAACGCAGGATTTGTTTTTAATTGTAATTAATGAATGATTTACATGGAGTAGTGGGCCCCCCAAGTAAAACTATTTGCAGAAAGTCATAAAAGGAGACTGAAGCACTTCTTCAGGACTCCTTTGAAGTGTCGTCGGAATCTAAAGCAGACTAAATGTGAGTTGAAAATTTTACATATTTGCAATTTTCTCGAAACCAAGTTTTCTCAAATCGGCGTACATATCTCAAAAACTAATAATGCTATAGGCCTCATCTTTTGATTATATTAACATAATAGATTTTATTGGAGGAGGAACCCATCTACCTTAGAAATTTTCAAAAATTTGTGTTTTCAAGCAATTGAAAAAAAAGGCAAATTACGAACTATTAACTTTGAAGGTCCGCCTTTTTGTTAATTTTGAACTTTTTACTGCATTTAGTATTTTAAATGTTAGTAAATATAGTAGATGTAAAATCGCATTGATATCTCTTTCCATTTCTTTACCAAAAAATATCAAAGTTAATCCATTTTTCGACTATTCAAACCAGAGTATATTGCTTGTGTTAACCTAATTTGAACTATTTACATATGAACAATCAAACTCAATGCAGATTTATCATAGTGGTTTATTTAATACAAGTCGGAAAGTTTTAAAACGAAAGTATTAAAATTATACAATACTAACACACCTCGAGCTGTTTAGGACAAGTATATTTGAGAATACTAACAAACTTAGTAACTGAAAACATAAAATACATACTCTTTTAAATAATGCTCTACATCTACATGCACATCACTAAATTAAAAAATACGCAATAATTTAATGTATAAATAGAAAGGAGAAAAAAGAAACTAAGTTGCCGGATGAGCTTAACTGTTATTGTGTCCGATATCCGTTATTTCGGATAGTAGTGAGCTTTGACTTCCTCTATCACCTTGCACCACTCCAGCGCGTACCCTTCTGGATCTTCAAGATAATACGTTCGATTCGGCTGAAAAATAAATGCACTACTTCAAAAAACACAAACTAATATCTATCAAAAAAGTAATATTGATATAAAAGTAAATATATCCGTTCCTACACGAATCCTTATACACGATTTCGATTTAACACAAATTTAAAAAATCCTTTATCGTTTTACATGAGTTGATTTTGCTTTACACAACTTTCGAGTTTGTTTTTGCTTTTGAAGAGAGTTTCATGTACACCTGAACCACACACACAAACTTATTTTGCTTGTTCCTGCTTGTTTCATTCGTAATGTCATCGTCATTCGTGATGCGTCATCGTTATGTGTGGAATGCCCTGAATGATAAACATGAATACGGAAAATGCACTGTCTCCATTTGCAGTTTGGTATTATAAGTAAAAAGTGCCTGTTTGACATTTGTTGTTAAAAGCAATTCAATACAAATTATATTAAATGGTAAGTTATACGTAATTTTCAAACCTTTGTTTTACTAATTACAACTGAAATATTTTTCGGTAGCCTTTACACAATGTCAGCTAAATTACCTATAACAAAAATGAAAAGGAAAGCAATTTTTTTGGATAAATACTACATTTAACATCTCCTATTCCTATTTTCAATTGGCTACACCAACAATGACTGTACTTGGATTTAATTGAATATACAGGGTTTTCATTAACGATTGATAGCCACGTGACTGCTTACCGCCTAAGCGTATATTGAGTTGCCTAAAAGATCTAGGAATTTTTAATTGCTTTTGGCGATTTCTCAGTAGCGTTCGCTCATTTTCTCGCTTATTACATATTTTTGTGATTTTCATAGTGTTTGTGTTTATTAGACATTAACTGTGACTGTGACTACCTGCTGAGTGGTGAGTAATAAAATAGATATTATATTACGCAGATATTATTTTAGACTTATTATTTAGACTTACTGTATGTATAAAAAATATTTTGAAATTTTTGACTTCAGTCGATATGGTCTCACTCCAAGGAATCTCTCCTTTCAAGACCATCGCATTAGGGTCTACATAATACAAATGTGGCCCTAACGTCAATAAAAACATCCGACGTCTGGGAAAAAGTCCTTTTCTCTTATCCAACAGTCCCTGTTTGATTATTAAATTTCCTTCTACGAACTGGTGCCACTTGTCCTTCTGTTGAATCTCAAGCCGCCTTTCTATTTCCTCGGGCATTAAATTGGCTATATTCTTGTTGGCTTCCGATTTCTTACGTAAACTCGGCCTCGTTGGACAGACCATTTCAAATTGCAACTTGGTCGCTTTCATTTCATTGAACCCTGGTTCCATATTTTCTGGGATTGATGCGTCTGGACTGGTTGGTTCTATATCTCTCGTCATCTGAGGCGGTGGACCTAGTTTCTCAAAGATTAACGCTTGGAAAAATTCATGATTACGAATACTTGTATACGGAATGGAGTCACTAGCTCCTAATCGTTTTGAAGGCTGCAACACTAAAATTTTCTCAATAAAATCTTTTGATATTTTATCGAAACCCTCCGGGAATTCGTACTCTAGTTTCATAATTTTTTGAAAAATTAAATATTCGCTCCCTGCTCGAAACGGGGCTTCACCTGACAACATCTGAAACAGTATACAAGCCATCGCCCACAAATCCGAGGCAAAACAGACATCCGTGTCCGACAGTAACTCAGGACTAACGTACTGTGCAGTTCCGACGAAGCTGTTCCTTCGTTTCCTGCCCTGATTCTCATTTTCGTTCTTATCGTTTTCTTTTAAGATCTTTGCACTCCCAAAATCTGTAATTAAAATGTGCCAATTCTCGTCGAATAAGATATTTTCAGGTTTCAAGTCTCTGTGAATGACACCCTTAGAATGTAATGTTTCTAAAGCTAACACGATTTCGGCTGTGTAATATCTCGCGGTCGCCACGTCGAACTTTTTTAACTTGTTGATTTTCATTAGTAACTCTCCGTTTTTGGCATACGTTAATACGAAGTAGAGTCGATCGGTATCTTGAAATGTACAGTAAAGGCTGACGAAGAAAGGAGATCGCCCCGAAATTATTTGCAGCGCATTCTTCTCACGCATCACATATTCCATCTTTTTCTCCCTGATGATGTGACGTTTTTCCAAAACTTTGACTGAAATAAGAAAGGTTAAATGTAGTAATCGTAATTACAGGAGGATTAATAACATAAGTTATATTGATAATAAACATCTATCTTAATTCAAAATAAAAATCATTAAAAATCACACTGTTTGATGAACTGGGTCTCTAAGGCTCCAACCTTTTTTCTCCAAATTTTTTTTTGTTGCTTGTAATACACTAATTGTTAAAAGTTTTGAAACTAGTTTAAAGAAGATATAGAACGTAAGATCTTAGAAAGTTGTTTTCAGTTGTATACATGAAGAATATTGTGTATTCTCAACGAAAGGATATATACAGGCTTAATAGTAGGAGCAAATGATTGAAGATTACATTTTTGTTGAATACAACTGTACTTAATTGCTGCAAAACGTTGTCGTCGATGTCTTAATTTAGGTATGTGTTAGTATTTACTAACAGATTAGATCATGTGGCACTGTTCAT
>JAWQRJ010004374.1:0-11112 GCA_033557515.1 Diorygopyx duplodentatus
AAGAAAGGGTGCAATAAAAATTAAAAATAAAACACTGAAGGCAACCCAACACAACACAAAGAATGGTGAATAAGTCATTCAGGACATATCATTCATTAATATTTTAAGGATAAATTGACTAATTATTCAACTAGATTGACTGACTGGATGATTTGTTAATGGCTGGTGAATGAACAAGTTGAAGAATGATAATTAATAGATTGACAGCCAAGGCCAAATATTCTTCTTCTCTTCTAAATAAATATTCTTTTTTTTTGTAATAATACAATTTTTTGTGGGCATTTTTACTGATTGATTATTAATTGAAGCCTTTATACAATAATTGTGAAAACTTTATTCAGAGTAGGTCATATGACATGATGATAACCGGTTTATGCTGTACAGATATTCTGATCAATTGGTCTGAAGACAGGACGTAATAAAAATTAAAAATAAAACACTGAAGGCAACCCAACACAACACAAAGAATGGTGAATAAGTCATTCAGGACATATCATTCATGAATATTTTAAGGATTAATTGAACTAGTGAATGAACAAGTTGAAGAATGATAAAATTAATAGATTGACAGCCAAAGCATAAATATTCTTCTTCTTCTGATTTTTGATTCCGCCATGCCTCTACAGATAGATAAAATTACGACACTTTCCCTTTATTTAACCCAAGCAACGTTCCAAATAAACAAATTGTTGGGAAAGTTAGGAGTTGTCGCGATCGTCTAAAACCAGATTTCCAAATTAATTGCAGTTTTAGGAATTAGGAGCACTTCGGTATTGTTAAAGTAGAAGAAAACTAAGTCAGTGAAGGGAATAATAATACCTCTTCAGTATCTGGGTTAGGATGCTTAACACTTTCCCTAAATTCGATGCCCATTGTTTCAAGTGTAGAAGGGGCGTCCATGTGGCGCATGCATGTGTTAACAATGTGTATTGTTTAAAAAACGGGTGCTCAGATGGTCGGTCACGTCGACAAACCACGCTGATTCCATTTTCAGCGTTTCCTGCTGCAAATTGTTTTCTGTAATGGCGCGGCATGGAGAATCAACTGCTGCGGTGTTGTATTGTAATAACTTAATGACTTGTTGGAATTTTAATGGAATAACGAGGTTTATGGCATTGCAACACTGGCGAAGGAAATAATAGGAACGACAGACTAAACGTTATAATTTAAAATGATAGACAATCGCATGAATGTGTATAAAAGAAAGCGTAAAATCCTAAAAAAAGACCGTATTCCTTCGGTCGGTTTTATAGTCACTTCATTTCTAATGGCAGTAACTAAAAATGACAGTGTTGTTTTTCGTTTCGGTTTCCAACGAATCATATACTTCAAGTTGAATTAATTGGTAGAAAATTAAAACTCAAAACACATCTAATACTGCCCACTTCTTTGTATTCCTAGCAGTGTGGGTGGGACAACAGCTGTTATTTTCTATGCATTGAGAAACCAGCCGGCGACTGTAGGTAGGTGGGTCAATGTCACACACGTTGTCGTGCAGAAATCCTCCAAAAAACAGGTTGCCGCTACTCAATATACAGTTCCAAGTTCAGACATTTCAGACCTTGCACGCACTTTTCTGCACGAGACTTCCGAAGAGTGCAAAGGTAGGAATCGTGCATATCAAATGTCTTTCTTCCAGTCACGATGCGAACTCTTAAGAGTTGTAGCCTTTCTTATTACCTACAAAGCACTTAGTTATCATTAGTTTGCGTAACGCTTACGGTTGTGTGTACGCAAGTGAGTCGACAATGACATTTTGCTCCCACATATATTCAAAGCTCGTAAATAATGATGACATAACTACCTCATGCTTTAACACAATAAACAGCAAGAGCGTAACAGTGCACCTATCGCGGACGTGAACAAAAATGGCGGAGAAAGTTTTCAGGATTTTCCTCCGGGCGACTGACGTTGTATGATCGGAATGAAATAGTGATCATAACTTGTAATGAGCAGCTCTGCCACCAATACATTTGTTACTGAGTGCAAATGCAGTTGATTGCACAAAGATAGTTAGCTAGGATAATATCTAGAGAGAAGGCCTTGAGGTTAATTGAAGTTGTTTATAATGCGTATCGGTGCTATACTCTTAGCTACTTCATGATTAATGTTTAATGGAGTTGTAATTAATAATAGTAGAAGCTATTTAGCTTCTTAAGTAGTTAATGCAACAGTTTTCTATCGTTATAATAAATAAAACAATGTAGGTTGCAGTTAATTAAAAAAATAACATAACTTAACATTTATTTGTTTTAGAAATAGCATTCTTAGCAAATAGCAACTTTCGAACACCCTGCATGTTAAATTTTCTACACCATAATTCACTCCTGAAAAATTACCATATCTTAAAGTGTCGCTAATAAAATTAATAAATTAATCATAAATGGACAAATAAAGTAATTTATAAAAAGGCATTTAAAAAGGTAAGAAGATGTAGGAAGTAAAAATTTATGTAATCATATGAGTGTAATCTTATTGGTTACCGTTTACAATTTGCAAACTTTGGTTTATCCTCAGCATTCGAAAGCAAAGCAATTCGATTCCGCATAAGGAAATTTGAGTACGTGAGTCTAACCTTTACTTTCTTCACCGGTCTAACTGCTCTAGATTCAACAATTTCCCGTCTGCCTTCGACGTTTCTACTGCTGCCTCTATTAATCAAATCTTCCGTCACGCTCTTCTCTTCTCCGCGCGTCAACGTCGTCAACTTCCTATAAATCCTCGTAGTTATCCTTCTGGTCCCGTCATCGTTATTCCTGCTGGTCCTCGTCGATTCTATGGACGACCCCAAAATCTCCGTCGACAGTCTCTGCTTTTTGTAGACCGCCTGTAGGTTTTCTATTTCCTGAGGACTCGACAGGTTGGTAACTATTGGCGGTCCCAAAATTCTCTTTGCCGCCCCATCGGTGGAGGTGGTTCCCTGCAGGAACAGACGTTTCGACCCCGAAGACGTCGCAGCTTCATCCTTGACGAAACGGTATATGGACATTTTTTCACATCACACTCAAAAGAATTTTTTTTTGCAAAACGATCACTGGGTGGTATTTTTTTTGGGTCGAGCAGAGGGAAAGAATTATTAATACACGCGAGCGGATAATTAGAGACAGGTGCCGCGCCGAATGTTTACCGGTGAATACTGAGCTCAAAGCTTCAACGGCGGTAGACTTGCAGTAGACCTTTCCAAGTTGGATGGTGTGGGTTCCAGGGCCGTATGCAGGCGGAGAACCCACTGTTTGTTTTCGCTACAGTGACTATGTTTGGAAAGCCAGTCGATGGGATTATTATTATTAT
Source organism: Diorygopyx duplodentatus (assembly GCA_033557515.1). Classification (NCBI taxonomy): domain Eukaryota; kingdom Metazoa; phylum Arthropoda; class Insecta; order Coleoptera; family Scarabaeidae; genus Diorygopyx; species Diorygopyx duplodentatus. The sequence goes on from JAWQRJ010004374.1 coordinate 3,292, forward strand.
TATTGTCGTAATTAAGGTACAATAGCGCTGAAAAAATAACTGAATAATATCTAGTATAGAGGCACGTGTTGGTATTTATCTTCCCACAAGAATTTTTTAACGAGAAATTACGTTCCTCTAGTTTACACGACATTGATCTTACACCTACAACTCTGTAGTAGCTCACCACGTTTATCCCGCCTGATGATCATTAGTAGGATTATAGTAGTAATTAATGAAGAACTTCGGATAGGATTTTAGTGGGAGGTGGATTAGCATTTTTAATTTCAAAGACGCAATAAGGAGGTAAAAAAGGTGCCACGTGGATATCCACCTGCAGGATAACATTGAAGGAACGAAACAGATAAAATTAAATTAAAATGTACATTCCAGTGTTAAAATATTTTATTGTAGATATTTCTATTTTTACCTTACGTTTTATTTTATTTGCAGGTGACAATCACCATAATTTCAAATCAAATACGCAGGTAAATTAAATAAATATCTACCTTGTCTTTTATTAACTATCTGTGTGATTAAAACTTTTATCCTTTAAGTATTGTCTTTGTGAATGGTTTGTCCTAATGAATTATTATGTAGTTGTTTTTCCAAATCTTATGTCTTAGAATCACTTTGGCATTGACTATGATAATTGCAGTTTCTCGTATTCACCTGCAGTATTTTTTTACGGTCAATTTCTCTGCACCTTCTGCATAACAATAGATTATTATTGGTTACACCTTACGGTACGTCACACTCTACTAGCCTTCCGTGATAACCTTAAGGACTACACCCTTACACGGAGTGTGCTGTACATCTTACGTAAGGATGTGATTATGTGAAAATAAATAGAAATTTAAAAGTAAAATTTTAACAAATTAAGAACTTCTCGTATTGTTCTCTAAGCACGTAAAATTACGTTTCTTATGCAAACCGTTGTTATCATTCACGAATTGCCAACAACTTAATTTTATGCGAAGTTAACAAGTCGTTTGTACGACGACATCATTGGCTAACAATGACATCAGCAGTATTTTAAGTAATGGACTAAGTTGGCATATCGGATTTCTGCTTTAGAGAAGTAAGAAGTAACTGTATCTTCCCCGGAGACTGGTTTATTTAAATTTGAGACTTTCTTGAACAAACCGTTACATTTGGGTAGGCAGGAGTACCAACCTACGGATTTGCATATCTCGGAGATTTACAGTTTAAGATCAATGTCTCGCTCAGTGAAGGAGTGAGTAAACAGTAAATGAACAGGAATCAATAATAAGGATGATTAAAATTCTTCACGTAGAGAATGTAGCGACCGAATAATCAGATTGGGAATTACACCCAGCTCACTATGTCTCGTTTCTTCCTAGCTAAGGTACACTAATGCTAATTCTAGGTGAATGTCAGTCGAAAACTGATTGTTGCATTGTGTTGCGAAGGAAAGCCCTTGAGGCACCGAAAAAAATCCGGGCAAAGTTGGCTTTGAAACACCATGAAGTTAACTGTACGAAAATCGACGGAGCGACTCTGCAAGCTGTATGCTCAGTGGCGCCTCTTTTGGCGCAACGGAGCGTTAACAGGAACCTCACCTGCTGCAAAACCGGATACACGGTACGTCACCGGAAGTAGGCGATATCACACGCTACGAAAAGTTGAGCTGATCAGAGACCAGTATACAATGTCCAAAATTACAATAAAAATGTGCAATTATGTGCATACTAGTGTAATAATGACTAAACTAATTTTTATATTGTTTTGAACAAAAGATTTTTTTAAATAATTGGCTTCCAAAAATTTCCCAAAGCTTCCCTGAAAATTGGTGATTTTTATTGGTGATATTTGACACCAAAAATAAATCGAAGTCTTGTTTACAAAAAGGAAACCTAACCCTATGAGTTCCTATGGACTGAGGTAAATAAAACTTGAATTTATAGGTCCGGAATAAATGGTTCTGTTTGTTTGCATTGAAATAACATCAATCATAACATTTTTTGGGGGCACGCAACTTCCAAAAAATCCAAAAGCCAAGAGAGAGGAAGTTCAAACTGCTCCACTTAGATGGAAACAGTTCGTCAACAGTGTCTATTTCTAGTACTACAACCAACTTGTGCCAAACATGACCACAGAATAAAGAGAAATACAGAATACAACCGTTTTTTTACGATTTTACTGTATTATAGCCAGAATTCTAAATAATCAGAAATAAATTGAGAAGCAGCTTGAATTTAGCGTCTCAGTTAGGTTTAGGCCAAATCCAATGATTTAAAAGCCAGAACTATTGATTAACATTATGAGGAACTATAGAACTATCCACGGGAAAGCCAGAACTCTAAAAAAAATGAGTTTTCGCGAAATGATACGCCAACTTCATAGATACTAAATAGTGAAGCTATTTTTAGTTTTGTGGTGAATTAATTTTTAAAATCATTGTTTATATTCTTGTTTATTTGTTCATGATTTATTTCGTTATTTTATTGTATTATTATTGTTGCAAATTATACAGTTCTTTTGAAATAAAAAAAACTTCCCCTTTTAAACCGGATGAGAAACTGGTTATAATAAATGTAAACAATAAAAATTAATCTAAAAGTATTCGTTTATACTAGTGATTCTCAACCTTTTTTCATCACCGTACACTTTTAATAATTAAAAAATTTGGCGGCACACTAACAATAAGATAAATTTAAAAGAATTTTACTTGGTTAATTGATTGATGTACCTATAGTACAGGTGTCTACCGTAGACCGTTAAAATTTGGATTTGAATATAATAGGAAGAGAATTAAAAAATAAAAATATATTCAATAAGCTGGCGGTTCCGGTTATACCGAAAGTTAATTTAAATGGAACGACCCTAATTTAATTTTTTTTTTCTTAATCCACATTCAATTTTCAACTTTCATAATACGTTTGCCAGGTCTAAACTTAATCGTTTTCGAAATATTGAATTTTTTCCCAAAAATTATGCAAGCGCAGCAACATTTTGAAAAATCGAATTTTCATAATTAGACTTATGCGATAATGTTCATAATTCGTTAACCGTTAGTCGAGGCATTGAACTTTTCAGAAATATACCCGGTGGGACATTATTACGTGCATTCATTACAAAATTTAATTTTGAAATAAGAAAACTTTAAATAACGAAAGGTGATTTTTTTTTAAACGGCAGCTACCAATTATTTTTATCTTATCCAATGTAGAATTAAAATCCTCGTTAAACGATATTAGGTTTCCCTATACCTAAAATGTATCATTTTCCGATTATTTAGGGTTTTTAGAGTTCTTGCTGCAAAAGCGATCCTTTGACAATACATTCCTTTATTGTAAATTGAGTTGCCTATCAACTAGTTATCAATTTTGACATTAATGTCACTTTGGTTGGTTGATTTCATATTCAGGGTGAAAAAATAATGTTCATCATTTGGAAATCGAGTTATCAAGATATGTTCAGTTCTTGACAACATAATGTAGTAATAGTATTCTGGGTATCCATAATACAAGAATCAAGTTAAACAATTTTTTTTTATTTAAAAGAGAAAATAAAAAGCCTCTTTTCTTGTACAAGTTTCATATAATTTCAAGTGTATCATCAGAATCATAAATTATGATTCTTAATTTTACCTTCTATTTATCAGCTGATGATGCACTTGGAGTGCGAAACTAGTCCTGAAATTATATGAAACTTAACTTGTACAAGAAAAGAAGCTTTTTATTTTCTCTTTTAAATAAAAAAAAAATTGTTTAATGCAGTAATGGTTTTAGCTTATTTGTATGGTAATCTAAGACATAAATTACTAGAAAATGTTCAAATGTTTCTCCATTTCTTTCTAAGCAAATCAGAATTCTTGATTGCACTCCATTGACAGTCGCATTTCGAATTTGAATCGGAACGAATGCATCAAAAGCTCTTCGAACTCGATTTTCCAATTCTTCTCGGGCGTTCACCGGGGTAGAACACACATTGCGTCCGGCGATCTTGCAGGCCAGCAACTTGGACCCAATATTCGAAACCATTTGTCTTCGAAGATTGGGTCGGCGGACTAGAACCATCTCACAGAATTCTCGTCTTTGCCTTGCCTCGTCTTGTGGATGCATCGTTGCAGTTGGTGTAAATTCAAAACGATGAAATGCGTTTTTCCTTCAAATCTTTTGCATTGAACAACGAGATGTGTTAAAATTAGCTACGGCGGCACAAAGTGAGGCTTTTGTATTAGCATGCAAATAAGCTAAAACAATAGCGACAGTACGGACGTTCTACTTATTATATGTTGGCATTGACCATGAATAATAAATAAATTCAAAATATCAACATTGGAGTAATTATGAGTTGCCATTTTAGAACACAGTAAGGACTTGTCAACGTTGTCAAGAACTAAACGTGTGAAATATCTTGATAACTCGATTTCCAAATGATACCTGCATTAATTTTTCACCCTAAATATGAAATCAACCAACCTAAGTTACACAAACGTCAAAATTGATAACTAATGGGTAGGCAACCCAATTTACAACAAATGAATGTATTGTCAAAGGATCGCTTTTGTAGCCAGAGCTCGAAAAACCTTAAATAATCGGAAAAGGATACATTTTAGATATAGGGAAGCCCAATACCGTTTAACGAGGATTTGAATTCTACATTCGATAAGATAAAAATATTTGGTAGGTGCCATTTAAAAAAAATCACTTTTTGTGATTTAAAGTTTTCTTATTTCAAAATTCATTAATATTATTTCTGGAAAGCTCGATGTCTCTTACTAATGATTAATGAAATGTGAACATTTTCGCATAAGTCTAATCATGAAAATTCGATGTTTCTGCGATGTTGCTGCATTGCATAATTTTTGCAACTGCAGAATTATTGAAAAAATTCAATATCTGGAAAGTGATTAAGTTTAGGCCTGCCAAACGTATTACAAAAGCTGTTGAAAATTAAATGTATATTAAGAAAAAAAAAAAAAATTGGGGTCATTTCGTTTAAATTAACAAAGCTGTTGTCAACTTCCGGTATAACCGGAACTGCCAGCTTAATGAAAATATTTTTATCTTTTAATTCTCCCCCTACCATATTCAACTCAAAATTTTGAGACTTCTAGCTTTATCCAAATCCAATTTTGGAGAGCGTTTTCTCAATTTCAAATGTTAAAACAGACACCAAAGATCGGGAAACATGATGAATATTTGATTATACGACATTCAAGAGTTACGAATGCAAAGATGAACCGAAACCAATAGAAGAAAAGCCTGAAGAAGGTGTGGAAATAATAAGAGAAACCTATTGTGACGGTCGAAGAAAATAAACAAACAGTGATTGTGAATAAAAATGAAGACAATTAAGAAACCAGGAAAGATGGAAGAAATCGAGGAAATAATCGAGATAGCGGAAGAAGAAAACCTAAGAAGGTTAAGAAAACTAGATGGGCAATTGAAGAAATTGTTGAAGTTATCAAAACGCAGGTAACTGAAGATACTAAAAAACTCAAGGGACAGAAAGTTGAAGTGACCGAAGAAATCAAAGAACTTCCAGAGCCAATCGAAAAAGTTGAGGAAATTAAAGAATCTATGGTCAAGAAGAAGAAAATGCGGAAGATAAAACCGCGTGGAAACAAATGGGAAATAATTGAAACTGAAGAAGTTGTTGAAGAAGAAGGTCCAAAGCTTCTTCTTCCCGAAGAAGGCGTGCTCTTGGCTTCTTGAAGAAACCAAGAGTAAGAAAATTCCGAAAACCAGACGTGCGGGTGATAAAAGAGAAATAATAGAAACAGAAGAAGTTGAGGAAGAGGAAAGACCAATGTTTGTTGAGGACAGAGTAGAGATCACTGAAATAACTGAAGAACTTCCAAGAGAAATGTCTGAAGAAATCAAACCAGAGTTAACTGAAGAAACTAAACCACCAGAAAAAGTTGTTGAAACAGTTGAAATTACTGGTGTAAAGAAAAAGGTTAAAATATCAGGAAACGTGGTGATACAGGAGAAATTATAGAAACTAGAAGAAGAAAAGGCAACCAAAACTAGAAAAACGTAGAAGAAGAAGAAAAGGCACCTAAACCAGTAGAAGAAATCGAAGAAACTAAAAGTAAAAAGATCAAAAAGAGAACTAAAGGAAGAAGTGAAGTAGAAGAAGTGATCGAAACTAAAGTTGAAGATATTAAAAAACCAAAAAAGATAAAAGTTGAGATCGAAGAAATCGTAGAAGTAATCGAGGAAGAATCGTCGACGTCTATACAGGATGGCCCAATAGTATGTGATTTTATGATGAATATTTGCAATCTTTATTCCATTTGTGTTTAACGATATTCGACGTATTGTATTTTTGAATGAGTCCTAAAATCAAGCGCTAAATCTTTTTCTATATTTAAAAAAAATTCAATCAAAATTCGTGAAATAATTTTGAATATTCTTAAGAGTATGAAAGGAAAGAATGAGAGTATAAAAGAATGTAAAATAGAATAAAAATAGGTAACACAAAATGTTTTGCTGTATTTTATGCTGCCTATGTGCACAAACTAAAACGGAAAGAAATAGCTAAAAAAATATATAGAATGTCTGTCAAAAAAGAACTTGTTGATCTTGATAAATGATTCATTTAGTTCCCAGTTTCCCACCCTGTATATAGGGTGTAACAGATAAAGTGATCCAAGCAAATTGTCACATATTTGCAACAATTAATAGTAAATATTGATTGTAATTAACTTAACAGTCTGAAAATTCTCACTGCTTGTGACTTTAAATTACTTTTTTAAGAGGAACAATTTACTGTTGCTTGCTTCTTATTACTTTCTATCGTTATTTCTGTAGTACTCAATTTGTTTCTGAACGCTTTTGTCACACTTCTGACCTACTATTCAATTTTAAATTATCAATTGTTTATTCAAACACGTTTTGAATATTATTTAAAATATATTTCAAATCCTTTTCAAGCCAAACGATGCCGAATGTTCATACTTCATTAACCATAAACTACATAAATTACTAATTAAGATACATTACTAAAGAAAATGTTCAAATCGTTCTCCATTTCTTTCTAAACAAATCAGAATTCTTGATTGGACTCCACCGACAGTTGTATTTCGAATTTGAATCGGATCTAATGCATCAAAAGCTCCTTGAACTCGATTTACCAACTCTTCTCTGATGTTTACCTTTGAAGTGGCGGCAAATTCGGATATTTTTCGTTAAATATCCTGCACGTTCTACTTATTATTTGTTGGCATTGACAATGAATAATAAATAAATTCATAATATAAACGTTGGAGTAATTATTGTGATTTTAAAAAGGACTTGTCAACGTTGTCAAGAAATAAACATGCGAAATATCTTGATAACTCGATTTTCAAACGATACCATATAATGTTTCACCCTAAATATGATGTCAACCAACCTAATAAACCGTTACATAAAAGTCAAAATTGATAACCCAATTGGTAGGCAACCCAATTTACAACAAATGAATGTATTGTCAAAGGATCGTTTTTACAGCAAGAGCTCGAAACAACTTAAATAATAGGAAAAGGATACATTTTAGGCATAGGGAAACCCAATACCATTAAACGAGGATTTTAATTCTACATTCGTAAGATAAAAATATTTTACAGGTGTCAGTAAAAAAATCACTTCTTATCAGTTAAAGTTTTCTTATTTCAAAATTCAATTCAGTGTATTGCTGAAAAGTTCGATGTCTCTCTGTTCGATGCCTGCACGTTCTTGTTATTTGTTGGCATCGACCATGAATAATAAATAGATTCGTAATATCAACATTGGAGTAATTATTTGTTGCCATTTTAGAACACAGTAAGGACTTGTCAACATTTTCAAGAACTAAACATGTGAAATATCTTGATAACTCGATTTC
>JAWQRJ010004375.1:0-11112 GCA_033557515.1 Diorygopyx duplodentatus
TTTCTTATACCTTGTCGGTATACATGTCTACTGACAGTTCCTATACATGTCTACAGACAATCGCTCGACTTTGTATACAAGTGTGTACTAACCTTTAGGTTCACTTAATAGTTACTTTAAACTGGTTAGTGAATACTGGAGACTGGCGGGAATTAACATCAGCTCCAAAAAAATCTAACATCTGGGATCAAGAGTAATTCGAAATTGGATTCAGTAGATTATTTCAATTGGTGAACACCCAGAAATAAAACAGTATTTAGCGGGAACTAAGTAAGTTGTTATTAAATTCTAGATATATAAAGTTCTAAAATGGTTTAAAAAGGAACCTGGTGAACTAAGATGTTGTAAAATGATTGAAGAGTCTTCTATTTTTGAACATGCACATTCGATCCATTTTTACTGGAGTCATATTTGAACAAACTACTTAGATGCATGTCTTATAATAGTTTCGAATCATTTGAATCAATTGTCAGATGATATCCACTAATATTCGATTTTACTATATTTGTGCCCCACATAAAAAATATATGTGCTAACGCCAGCAAAATTCAGGGTTTTCCACATTGCGTCATCCGTGGAACGTCTTTTGTGGAATACTTTTTATTAGCAAAAAAATTGTTGAGATGAAAACTTTGAATATTAAGCATCAGAATTACAAATATAAAATGATAGATTTTGCAGGTGCTCAATATACCTCTGGACAGAAATTGCACCTAAAATATAGTTTGATTGAATTTTTGCTAATCTAGAAATATTTTTTCGTATCGTCACTTATTGAAAAACAAATGTTTTGGTCAGTTGCTTTGCCTCTCTACTTTTTAAAAACACAAAAATGGGTAATAAAAGTAAAAATGCAATGGTTAACAAAGAACACTACAATAAATTGTCGCGTGCGGCCAAATATGATTTGGAATTAAGGCGAGCAATTTTTAATTACGTGCATCACTTTTAACTTTAGGTATAGGATGTGGGTAAAATCTTATCACAAATTGCATATCCTAAAACTCTAACACTGCGCAAATTGAAAATTCTAAGATTAAATTTAAACTGCATGTTCAATTATAGCCACATGTATATAATTTATTATTAATTTTAGCCCTAAACAGATATTTCATTTTTAAACAGATTTTTTAGCTTTATAAATAACATAAAAATACAATTATTAAGCAATTGCTAGTCGCTTTAGGTTAATGAGTACGTAATAAGTGAAAAAGTACCAAGGGAAAGGTCTCAAATTTTAAATTAAATTACCATATCTAAAGTCGCTAAATTAATCATAAATAGATAAATAAAGTAGTCAATTTTAAAATATTTAAGAAATTTAAGGTGTTGTAGGAAGCAAAAATTCATCTAAACATATGAGCGCTCTTAAATATAAATCTGGAGTAAAAAAGGCAAATTTGGAACATGAAAGAAATATTATAATATTTCATGTACTTGATGATTCAGGGACGAAAAGCAAGCTTCCATTGAACATTGTTTTCTTCGTATTAGAATAAGTACCTGGTAGACCAAGCTATCGCTCGGCCTATCAGGTACTTATTATAATGAAACCTTCATACTCTAAGTAACACTCTTAACTGCCAGGAACCATTCACACTTCTTGCCCCTATACAATTCAAATCACCACGAATTGCACGATCGATGTGATTGTCGTGCAAACGTTATTTATTTTATTTTATAATTATTTTATTATTTCATTATTTTATATTAGAAAATCAAATTTATATAACTGAAGCTCTTCTGTGTTCTTGAATTAAATGGAACACCCAATATATCGCACTTGCGCTTTTTAGTTACTCGTTAAATTTATGGTCAAAGTCGTGCCCTTTAGGGAGTATTTGACATTTAATGAATAAAATGACCTTTTGCCTTATAAAGAAGGTCAATGATGCAAGCGCTAGTTCTCTTGCAATTCATTTTAGGAAAAATTGTTTTAAACGTTCTTTAACTCGTGTATAATATAAAACGCAACAAAGTATTAAGTGATAAAACAATTTACCGTTTGCTATTTTTCAGATTAATATCAAAGGACTGCCTTCCAAAATAGGAGTCCTGAAAAAACGCAGTGTGATGTAGACGTTTTTCTGTTCATTGGACAAATACAGTAAACGAGATTTTTCTACAGAGACCGCAATATATCTCTCTGTCGTCTCGATCGTAGCTTCTTATTTCTGTCAGAACAACAAGCTGCATAGTAGTCAGAATTATTTATAGGTACATTATTTGCCAAACTTCGACGATCCTGATATGAGGTTTTACACCTAAACTCCAATGTGGGAAAACCACGTTAACAATTTAAGATCAAAACTTGTATAGGTTAGAGAGGTCATTATGTTAAATTTTGTAATCGTTTTGGGTTAAAATGTTTTTTTAAATATCCACATTTCTCTTTGATAGATTACGATAGTTACTATACGTTATTTAGATCTACTTAGGCGTGTGTATACAATTGTAATATATTTTCATACCTAAGTACTTTAGTTTTTCATAAATTTCCATTCACGTACCTGTGAATTTACATGTTCACATAATTATTCTATACTATTTTGTTTTGAGGCTTTTACATCAGCAACAATTTTAAATATAGTGATTGAAGGCAATGATGAACAAACGTTCGTGATATGTCATTGGGAATTTCTGCGTATTTGTGGTAAAGCCTTAGGTTTTCGCGAGACAGTATGCTAATAACTTTAACGTAACATACACACATCACATATGAATAATGTAGTAATATAAATTGAATGATTGTTTGAGTGTTCAAATTTAGTTAGTAGACTGTTAGTTAGTAGACTGTTATTCTATATTTGTTTTTCACTTTATTGAATGCAAAATTTCTTTCTAAGAGTTTCAAGCATCTAAAAATATTTTATTATAAACAACGCCAGATTAAACGCCTTTTTAAAACATATATAACTTGCAATTTGATTTCTTAGGTTCATTAATAGCCTATATTGCCGAGAAAAACAAATTAAAATTTCATAGCAAAAACAGTTTGAATTATGATTAATATTTTTTAAATTTTATTTTTGCTACTTTTAATTTTGGCAATCTGGAAAACCACAGAGTTCCACCACGAGATATTTTGTGAGCTTTGCCTTAAATGGCCACGATTTTCATAATCCTAAAAAAGATATTCCCCGGAATGTTAAAATAGTAACAATATACATTTTATCTTAAAAAATAAAAATGCTTAGTCATCAGTCGCTCGTCTATAGTAATAACAATTATACCCAGAACAAGGTTCATGATCCCAAATGTTATTAGTGTCGATGGGAATTTCTCGAGTTATCTAGCATTATATGCATATTATATATGTACGTAGTAATTCATGTTTTAAAATTGTTTTTCTTTTCGTGAGAGGAATGTAGGTAGTTTAAAAATAATTACAAGACAACGACGTATTATGTTAAAATAACATAATGTTTTAAATACGGCACGTTTCTAAACAAGGTAATTATCTGCAACACAACGTCACCAAGCTCAGAAGAGCAGCGGAAAATACGCGAACTAATTTTAGCGACAGATAATTTCAATCAATCACGCTATTGGTATTATAGGAGTACATTTCAAGGACAAAAATCTTGTCAAGTAATTTAGACACAACGGGCAATATGTGCATTTACCATCACCTTTGTGCATATATCTCATGGAAAATGCTTTGGAATGTCATCGGTCATTATTCTAGCGTAAACGTCTATATTCGTAGAAACTGGTAATTGAGGACACAAGCCTCTAAAAAGAACTAGAACACCAATGCCATTAGCCATATGTTTGCCAAAAACAATATAACCGCACAAATTGCATGAAAACGTACATCTACTTAGGCGCTAACGTATAGAAAGCGAAATCGTTTTCTGGCATACTTTCTGAGCAAGAAAATGAAATACGCAAGGTGAATCAGCGATCTCGATAACAAACTGGAACGAGTATTTACTTCATATTTTCACTTTGTCTAGTCATTGCAAAATTACGTGAGAAAGAAATGCATAGACTTTCTCACTTTTCCTTTTCAAAAACTCTGGCTTTTTTCGGTAATTCTATTAGGGAGTTTGAAATATAAAAAAATAAATTAAGTAAAATAATTAATAGTTTATTAAAACTACAAAATTTTATGCTGTTAATTGGTTTTTAAATGACAACTTTCATATATTTTTGTCGCACATATTCAGCTTCTGTAATTTAATCAAGTTCATTTTATTCTTTTTTTAAATGTCTTGATTCTTTTAAATGGTCAGTCATTTCAGCATTGTAAAAAAGTGTTTTAAATTTGAAAATGTGAGTTAAATAAGAAGCAATGCTCTGTTGTGTGCTTCCTCGATTTTTTTTTTATCTCAATTAATACTGAACTTGTTTCCATTACACATGCTGATATTTGATCTACATTACAATCTTCAGCTTTTGAAATCACTTTATTAGTAGAAGGTTCATAAATGTTTTTAAGCAATTTAAAATATTAAAATATCCAACCAAAATGTAAACTTTGGACATGCGCCGTTACATCTATTTTACCAGTAGACATAAAAGATATGCTATCACAGTATCTTTTTTCTAGTTTCTAGGTAACAAAAGTACTTTCAAATTCATTTCGTATTTTTGTGATAAGTCGAACAAAATGAGTACTAAATGAATAGGAGTATATCTTAAAAGACTCAAGGTCAATTCAATAGACTTCAAATTAACACTGTGTACTTCTAACTAATAACCATGTAAGTTGATGGTTAAAGTGTGATGTAGATAATTGTTGATAATGAAAATGTAACGGAATGACAGGAATAGAGTGTATAATTGCCTTAAAAAACTTCACCACAGCTGATTAATCAGCCAACAGAAAGCTCCTTTACTGAGTAAGTTTCTACAAAAACGCTTACGTTTAATATGTTTTTTATATATTATACTAGCAAGATCCCAAAACGCGAGTTTTTGGAAATAAATTAAACTATTTCTTCTTTAAATTAAAATTAAACTAGAAATACCGTCGTAGCTTTAAGTCGGTGGAAAACTGGAAATACTGTAGTTTACAATGTTATTGTGGGAATCGAAATTAAATAAATATTCATTAAATGATGGTGTTTTTATCAACAAAACCTGGCTTTTGCCTTTTAGCTTTTTGTTTTAAGGAAGGTAATTTTTTAGAAAAGCTTTTACCCAACTCAATTAATTATTTAGATCAAAGTATCCATTGAATGATGGTGTTTATATCAACAAAAGTTCCTGGGACTATTTTAAGGAAGGTATTTTTTAGAAAAGCTTTTACCTAACTAATTTATTGATTTAGATCAAAGTTACTTCAAAATCAATATATGTTACTTGTGAAAATAATTGCCCACATCACTGAAAACAAGAACAAAAGTTTATTAAAGATTTAAAAAAAATACAGTGCCTTAAAGAATCTGAATCTGATACATTAATTAATTGGGTTTCAATATCGTTATAATGTTTCCAATTGCTGTTGGTGTATATATGACTCGCCTGTATTAGTAATGCAGTTTGCTTCCTTGTTTCCTTGTTATATTCAGTCTGGTTTTTCGCATCTGTTTTTTCAGTTATATTTTCCCATAGCACCAGGCTGAGTCGGATGTCAATATCGTTTGTACGATGAGTTTGCTCTCCGCTTTATTAGCTTTGCGAATCGAGGACTCTTGTAACGACTTCAATCTTCTCATTCGTTAACTAACAATCCAGGCTTTTTGACTCCTTCTTTGATGTCTGCACCAGAAGTTGTTAATGTCAAAGTTGGCCGTACGTTTGTTCATTCGGGCTTCGATTTGTTGTCGTCTGTTGAATAAATATCGCGAGCACTCTCACCAGGTTCAAATTGCTGCACAAGGATGGATACCTATTTAGCTATGTACCGAGAATTAAGAGATGATTCAACGATCGTGAATATAGAGTTCAATAGATACCTGAATTTTTCTGGTACTTCACTCAAAACTGTAGATGTTATTTCGAAAATGTCTCAGTTTGCGCAGGAGTTTATTAAAGTTTGGAAAAAGTAAAAATCTGTAGGCACTAACACCATGGTTTACTTAAAAAATGTCGTAGTAAATTAGTCAAAATAATAGTAATAAAAAAACAAAATTTATTAAGCAAATTCAATAAGAGAGATGTTAAAATGATTTCCACTGCTCTTTATACAAAAATTGCAGTCGATTTTTTCTTCATTTTGGACGATACTGAATGTATATTTAGGAGTTATGAAACTGGGTTTTCTATGGTTTGGTGCCATAGAAAACCCAGTTTCACACACTGGTGATAGCGAGGAAGGGAGTTATGGTGAAGCTGTTCCACCATTGATGGCATTTAATGGACCAGGGTGTGACAAAATCAGTAGGCCAACATTGGCAAATATGTAACAAAACGTATAATCTAGACCATTTTAGAAACAGCTGTCAGCGAAATGCAACCCCAAACTATCCGAAACGCATTTAAGAAATGTGGATTGTATCCTTTTGACCCGATGTACCTGACTGTACAAAATATGTACAAAATGTTATGGACTCCTTGCAGTTGCAACAGATCGAAAATAATGAAGTTTCAGTTTGTACAGTACAAACTACGAAGAAAGTACTTTGGAAATTTAAAAACAGATTCGCAGCTGAAAAAATAAAAGTGAACGACATCTGTAGAATTCTTAATGAAACATGGGAACCAGGTGAGTTATTTTTATTTTAAAATATTCAGAATCTTCAGATAGGAATAATACGTTGAAGAACGAAGAATGACGCAGAAATTGGATCATCAATTCATAACGCGGTGAACATTCTTTGTACATATATTAAAATTTTTCGAACACCCTTGGAGAAAGTGAACAAAAGCTCAAAATTAGAATAATGTGCGAGTTAACAGCAAAATGAAGTAATTACACATATACAGGGAGATGAGTCTCTATTAGTTAAATTAAAAACCTCGAATAGGATTTATACATTTAGAGCAGAGTATGATTGGATAGAAACCCATTTTCTAATCAGTGGCAGTTCAATGAGACACTCTTTCAAGGAAAAAAGCCTCGTTTCTTTCTTGATGTCTACAAGAGATGATCCTGCTCTTTTTCGTCAAGCACTAAAATTTTTAACACCATTTGTAAGAATGTATTTATGTGAGCATGGGTTTTCAGAGCTAGTGTATGTGAAAAACAAGCACTTGAATACAGTAAGCATGAAAAACAACTTAAGACTAAAGAAAAGCACTATTGAATCTGACGTAGAAGCTTTAATAAGAAATAAGCATAACCAACAGCAAGTTTCCCATTAAACCTCCTGATAAACACATTTCAGTGTTTTCGCTTTTTTGTAGGTGATTGTATTTATGATAATCTGGTAAATAAACATTATTATTATTATTATTACTCAGTCTTCCCTTTTTGATGTTTCCCCTTTCAAATGTTTAATAACTCTATTGTTGTTTCATGAAACCGCAAAATACTTTCGCCACTATGCAGTAACGCAGTAGCATAAGCAAATATTATCTATGTATTGGCGGCTTAAATGGTAATACAAATATTGACATAGAAATGACGTTAACCATCCATTCTTTATAGCGGTACCAAGTAGAAACCATCACCGATTACAGCAGCCTAGATTTCACTTATAGTTATTAGGTAGTTGCCTTGAGGTTTAAATTTTTTGCCAGGTTGGGTACTTTTCGAGACCCTGGAACTCTCGATATCTAAATTTCAACGGAAATCTCAACGCCAACCTGTCTCCCCAAAAAGATGAAAATCAACTGTTTCCGCATGGAGTCAAGCGACCCTTCATTTAAAAAGATTTTTCATTTCTTACATAACTAACAAAAATCAAAATCGGTAGATTCGTCTTCAAGAAATTGCTTCCTGAATTTATTAGTACTGTGTTCTATTTTAGTTTTGAACATATTTAAAAAAATTTCGTATCATTTTCGTTGTCAATATTTCGGCTTGAGTTTGTTTTGTGAGTTTGGCTTGATATTTAATTGACAAGTGTGAAATTACGGATTCTGTAAACAACATTAAACACGGACTAAATCTCCTAGTTCTAAATTGAACTATTGAAGTAGCAGTTTTGGCTCATTCCCAAAAGGATCTCGCTAAGTCCATCGGAAAAATATTGCAAGTCTCTGGTGTCCCAAGTTGGACCCTTCATAGAATTTTGAAAGCACATAAATTTAGACAATTTAAACAATTGGTGAAGCACTGAACGAAGATAATCGACGGCGGCGTGAACAAACATGATTGTCGTTATTGGAATGATGCCACTCACACTTGATAAGGAAGCTCGCACACAACACAATTTTTGCAGATTATCTTGGTCCTACTTTTCATTAATAACAATCCAAATTGAGTACCTTATTTGGACTTATTAGAAAACTACGTTGACTCTAATAAAAGCTTTATAAAACGATAACAACCTTTTCGAAAGCCATTTTTTTTAAATCGACGTTTTCAAGATGGACACTGAACTGTATGAAGTGAAATAAAATGCATCGGTAATTTCTCGTCAATTTCTCTTAGATATTTCGTATAATATCAATTAAACGGTACATTATTGAAACACGGAAAATTAATCGTGATTCGAATACAAATTCTTCAAATTCCAGTATTCAAATTGTTAGCAGACGCACTAACATCTACGTGTGTTAACAATGTGAATACTGTTGTCGTAAATTCAATTCAGTTACTTCTGAAAGTAACAATGTTTCAATGTTTTGTCATTGAACTGTAGTTAAATGATTATTTTTCACAATTTTATGCAGAAAGGAATTATGGCAATTATTTTTCCGCCTTTCAATTCCTCTCTTTCAAGTCCTTCCTTGCTCGTTGAAATGCTTAAGGCAGGTCGACTTCTTTTCAAGGTTGTCCAGAGGATGAGCAAAAAGGCAAGAAACTTGCAGGTAGCGTGACGTCAGAGGGCCGAAAAGATTCTCCTCTCTTGCTTTAAATATTTCTGCGCTCCTTTTCATTTTGTTGCGGAATTTCCGTCGCGCTCGAATAGTTGCAAATATTGGCACTGAAACTGCCAACTCACCGTTTGCAAATCATTTAATTGGTGATTAGGCAATACCGGGTAATACTATTGTCTTCGTCATCACGTTAATTGCCTGCACAAATATATGTTCTGTTTCAATTACTGAACCCATTAAATCTAATCGCATGAGATGTTCTTTAGTTGTGTATTTATGTAGCACTATAGTTATTCGCATTAAGAAATGATGGAAAGTGAAATAGAAATGAGAAATGCATAGCATCCTGCATATTGTGTAAAAATGTTTATAGTTTCTCTTGTTGCATCCGTGCAATTTAAATTCTTGCAAACGGTCTGGTGAGCTAGATATCAAAACAAATTTTCCATGAAATCAGTGTGAAACAATTAGGTATAAATGTGTGGC
Source organism: Diorygopyx duplodentatus (assembly GCA_033557515.1). Taxonomy (NCBI): domain Eukaryota; kingdom Metazoa; phylum Arthropoda; class Insecta; order Coleoptera; family Scarabaeidae; genus Diorygopyx; species Diorygopyx duplodentatus. The sequence goes on from JAWQRJ010004375.1 coordinate 9,364, forward strand.
TTTTCACTTATAACTGGTGCAATGGAGTTACTATAAAACTCGATTCATTGAGAAAACAAAAAAGGCTTAGTTTTAAAAATAGAACGGCGTAAATGCGCAATATCCAGGTGTGGGGGTAATAAAATGAACAAAAAAACTTTGATAGGTTTAAAAGAACATTCTTCAATCTGTTTATAGCTGCGACGCACGTATTAAATGTACAAAAAGCGAATCATTTGAATGGCATTTACATCTTTTCAACATCAACAGATATCTCGCCTGTTATATTAGCCATTCTAATTGGCAAAGAAGGCCAAAATTTACGTACATGCCTAATGGCTACTTGAACAACGAAATTTCAAACCCCCGAAGAAAATTTTAAAATGCAAATGAAATTAACGTCAACGTTGCGTATCTTTCGTTTTGTGAGACAGTTATTATAATTAATACTGAGAATCAAAATTTATTATCTCGGCGTTGCAAGTTTAGAAAGAAATTTAAATAAATATGCGCATTATTAAACAGGGGATGCCAGGTAAATCGGAAACAAAAATGTAACATATAATTAATAAATTAGCAACGTATTTTGCTAAACATCTTTAATAATTCATTTGGATTTTCTTCTTCTTTTGGAATTTTTATATGCGTTTCCCACAAATTGGATAATATGGAAACAATAATGAACATAAAGTAACCTAAAATAACTGCAGAAACTTAAGAAAGTAGTAGAACGTAAGAAAGAAGTTAAGATTCATTTTTGTTGATAACAACTTGCATCGATTGTTTTGGTAGCAATGAGCATTATTTCAAACTATTCAAATTTGAATATTTTATTGCATGGTTGGAAACAAAATAGGTGAGTGGTTTCCCGCTATTGAATTATACGCTTCAAATAAACAATATCTTGCAAATATCTTCGCTTTGTAGCGGTTCCTCCTAAAGTGAAGCTATCTGCAAGCTCTGCAACCCGAAATAGAATGATTCAGGAGATTTATGTTGTCAGACTTTGTTACCTTACTACCAGACCGAACTTAAATAAGAAAACACTTTTGCAATTAAATAAATAAATAATGTAACATATGGGTTTTCGCAGTGTTGTTTTTGCCGATACCTCATTAATAAATTTAGCGAGTTAAATTCAGATGTACGCAAGCAGAAAAGGAAACTGCTACGAAAGGAAAGGCGTGTGACATACATTTCGCAGAGCATTAAAGACTCCGTGATAAAAGCAGAACTTCACCGAGTGATTCGATTTGCACATTGCATTTACTCTTACCTATAAAGCTATTTCGTAAAAATTTGAAGAACTGAAAGAAAATTGAATACTTGGAAAATGGAAGAAATCAAGATCGAGTCGAGTAATTAATCGAGATTCAGAGGGAAGACTATAATTAACAAACTCTACACGTTGACAATTATCTCACGAGCTACGACATAATTCGAAGATAGGGCTTGAAACGTCAACGCAGTTCTCACATTTTCTCATTCATTTATTTATTCATTTACAATTTAAAGTTAAAAGTAGACGGTTCAGCTTTTCTAGCTAATCTTCTACGTCGCATGACAATCGACTGAACATCGATTACATTTTAAATGTAAAGTGATATTTGATTCTATTTATTCAGATTTCCTGTTCGCATCCAGATTGACGTTACATCAGCAATCCTGAACCCGTGGGGCATGCCTCTACGGGGTAAATAATAATATTTATTGATTAACCATTTACAATATATTACATCGTGCCATGTCGAAACAAAAAAAATGCTAAGT
>JAWQRJ010004376.1:0-11111 GCA_033557515.1 Diorygopyx duplodentatus
ATTATATTTTCTAGACTATTTAAATAATTTTCGGCATTAAAATGACCATCAATCCTCCAACACCCTTATAACTAATCCATACACACACATTCACCGAAAAAGTCCTGATTTCTTTAAATTATTTGTATACTTCTCATCAAATTTGTTGCTGTTAGGTCGATAAACTCCCAACTTTGAATTTTTTGATGATTGAAACATCTTTTCATCAGTAAATATTATATTTTTCCAATAATCCAAATCTTTGTAAATTAAATTTAATGCAAATAGTATTCGCGGCTGTTTATGTTCCTCTGTTAAGAAAGGTTTATTGTCAGCAACTTTATGTTTCAGTTCTGAACATTTGATTGTTCTATGAACCGTTGACTGTGATTCAGGAAAATTTGTGATTATCCTTTGCAGTTGAAAAAGGATTATCTTTTAAAATGTTTAGCAATGCCGTATCCTGATTAACTGTGGATATTCTTGATGTGCCAGCTCCAACTTTCCTCGACGTTGTCGTCCTTTATTCCTGCCAGGGTTTTTTTTATTGCAAAAACCGTGTTTTTATTAACACTAAAATGATGGGCAGTTGATCGTATAGACCACCCACCCATCTTCAAATTTTGGCTAATATGTTGGCTTTTAACACAATATCGCATTGACGGGACATGCTTGCAATGACAATTAACGAGAAATTAGTTACATTAACTGTCAATAATCTGTTGCTATATAAGTACAAATCACAACAGCAAATATTGTCTGTCAATCTGGGATCTGCTCCAGATTTCAACTTAGATCTCTTTCAATAAAGAGATTCCTAACTTATTCAAGTCGGATAAATGTTGAAGAAAGCAGCTGAACGGTCCACAGTTTAAACAGTTAATATCCACCAAAATCATCATCAGAATTTTCCTCGCTGAAATTAAGTTGATTCTATAAAATACGAATAGCACAAATACCGAATAACGTAAAACTGAAATAACCAATTAACTTCCAGGTAACTTAATTAGGATAATAAAAGTAAATTATGTTCCAAATTATGGTATACATTTACGTTTTATTTTTGTTCCAAATTATGGTATACATTTACGTTTTTTTTGTTCCAAATTATGGTATACATTTATGTTTTTTTTGTTGTTTTTTTTTGTATACAAAAAAATAATTACTAGCCCTACTATTTGTTTTATATATATTTGTATTTAAAAACTCTATGCAAACATGATTTGAAAATTATAAATTCAAACTAAATTGCGATTTGTAGCAAGAGTCTCGTCAGTACATTTTATCGACACAGGTAAGCGTTCCTTCACGGTGAAGCTTTTCTTTGTTCATATGTGTGTTCTTTGTTCGATTTTATAATTGTTGCCACCAGAAGCCATCATAGTTGACTATATACATTTTTGAAGCGTCAAAAAGACATCTAGTTTCTCCCTGCTTACAGCATTTTGAACACATTCGATTAATTCGTCTATAGTTTTTGGTGATTCTTTCTCAGTTGCAAACGATAAACTGCGGATTGTACTGCGACGATTAAACGGGATATCCCGGATCTTACTAAAACTTTCCGAGTAATTTTTGCGTTTTCGACAACATTTTTCTTCTTTTTAGATGAAACATCGGCACAAAGAGTTCCTTTATCATATTGTTCTTTGGCCCTGTTCCAAATTTGCGACACAGTTAATTGAGTAACGTTAAATTTGGTGGCAACTTCTTTAACGGCACCGCGTTTCAATTTCTCTCCTCTTTTATATTGCAGTAAGAATTGCAAGATTGCATTGCGCTGCTTATAAGTCAATTGCTTAGTTTTTCTGTCTCTTCTAAACGAACCATTATTTTCTGTACTTAAATCATCCATATTTTCGTCGTAACAGGTGTGATTTTAATTTCTGCTCTTTTTGATTTTGTAAATTGACAAGAGGAACTATTTCTTTTTTTTAAGCACAGTAACAATCAGTACAATTATTAAAAATAAGTTATTTTTAACAACCTAGAATGGCTAGAACACAAAATTCCATTAAATTTCAATAATCCAGTAACTTTTATGAAATGTATACCATAATTTGGAACAGAGGGAGTAATTAGTAAAAAAAAATGCATAAAATCGATACGTCAATTAATTTTCAAATTATCAGGTGCTCGAATTGGCCGGCAATGCGTCGAAAGATTTGAAAGTGAAGCGCATCACCCCGCGTCACTTGCAGCTGGCTATTCGTGGGGACGAAGAGCTGGACAGCCTGATCAAGGCGACGATTGCGGGCGGTGGTGTCATCCCGCACATCCACAAGTCGCTCATCGGGAAAAAGGGCGCGCACTCTCAGCCCGCCTAGGTTTAGGATCGCTAGACGGATAGATTTCCACATACTTGAGGTATGTGGAAATCTATCCGTCTAGCGTTGAACGCTTACATTTACTATTACGTGTACAAAATTTACTTTAATTACAATAATGTGTCAATGATGTGTTTTAATATTGTTGGGCACATTTTATTACCTGCCACGATGTAACCGGGCGGGGGCGACTGTTTCCCCCCTCCGCTCTCCGTCGCGGACCGTTATCGTCACGATCTTTTTATTTTCTGTACTTTGCGATATAAGACTTAAAAAAAAAGAGGAAAACCGTAAGAGTAAGTAAGATTTTTGGATTGTCGACGGATAGGGAACGTCGCGCGTCGGGAAGATGGACCGCTATTCTGTTAATGTGCCTTGACATTACAAAAAAAGAAAAAGTATATATAAATATATAGTATAGTACGTAACGTAACTTTTAAACAATTCAAATTTGTATTTTGAAGGAACCTTTCGTTGTTAACTAGATATATTTTAATGTGTAATAGTTATAGTATTTAACGTTTCAGTGAGATAATAAGTTTTTTTTGTTTACATTTAGATATGTAACCGATTTTGTGTTCTGATTTTTTTTGGTATAGAATAAAGAAATTTCTTACATGATTGTGTTTATCTTATTTTTCAAAAATACCTCTACCAAGTAGTTGCATTAAATGTACCACCAATTTTTAAATTAAAAGTGTTTTAGAAAATGGTAAGTTAATTACATTATACTTAATTCAATCAGGTTGGAGAATTTTCAAATTTCCATCAGATTGTTTAACAACGTTGCAAACTTAACACGAATTTAACAATGACATTTGGTGTCACTGTCACCACATAATCATCTCTACCGGGAATAATCAAACCGTCATGCACTGTGTTTGAGATGATGATTTTAGATTTGTGGACAATCGTTTAAACATATCCACATAACATTCAACAATGATCATCACTGGCGATTATCTGCCACTGCATGGTTTTATTTTATTTAACACATCACTAAGTAAAAATAAGTCAATAACATTTTCAATTGATTTAAGTAGTAATTTGTTCCTAACAAAAAAGATAAAATAAAAACAAATCACAGTGAGTATAGAGAGGTGTATTTTAAAATGGTATTGTTTTAAATTCATTTTTGTTATGCTTGTTTTCTTTATTAAATATCCAAAGTGAAAACAAAATCTCAAATCGTTTACAGTGTGGCAACCTAAAACGGAAAATATGTCACATGGAGTGAAGAAAAACTATTGTACATACAAATCAGCAATTTCCATAATTTGTCTGTAAATATCTCTGGCTTCATGTTCTCAATACTGAACTCTAGTTTCTCCTTATTTGGTCTCCAAGCAGTGGAGGTCTCATTAAAAATAGTGGCGTACGCGGTAATTATTTCCATGTGGCCAGTTGAGTTTTCGTTTAAGACTAGTTGACCTACATCGGAATTTTAAAATAAACGTAAATATAAATACTCCTATATTAGGAAGTCTAAATATTAAAATCTAGAAAAATTCGGAAAACTCGGAATGCCAAGCGAATGCTAATATGTCGATATAGTTCTTCAGAAGCATTAGTTGGTTCCAAAAGGGGTGCAATTGCGATGCTTTATGACCAACTATAACTTGTAGTGTCTGGAATTGAATTCGGAAAAATGATCAAGATTGAGATGAAAAAGATTTCTCGTTTTTGATAAAAAAATATACCGTTTCAATCGAATCTACCCATTGCGGTATACTATAGCACAGTGAACTCCAAGTGACACCGCAAGAAATTGAACCAGAGAATTTAGAGCGCAAAAAATTAGGACTCGCAAAAAGTGTATTCCTGTAGAGAGCATAAGTTCCGTTTATTATGTGCTCAACTTTTGCCTGGAATAGCCAAATAAAAAATGAACTGTATTGCTGCGTAATTCAAAAGGAGGTCATACTCTCAAGTTTTCCAAATGTTTTCCAAGTCGTCCAAATGTTTCTTTCTCATCTTCTCCAACTTCTTCGTCAACCGTAGAAATGCCATCCATGAAAACTTGGGTGCGGCTCAAAGACCTGTCGGTTTGTCGCGCTCCCAATATGACCAATTTGCCTGCATCTTTACAAATTCGGAGTTTGCGTCACAACACATCTCTTAAAGGATAAGTTTTCCGTTATAATATAAACATAAACATTTTTAATAAATAACAGCATAGTTCACAAATAACACAATTTATTTATTTCCATCATCATCGAAAACAAATGATATAAAACTATTTTACTCTCTAGGTTTGTAAGTTTATTTCTTTTATTTTATTACTTTACACAACTCCTTTATCACTAGAGTCTTATAAGAATAGATATTTATCATTTCATTGTTCAAAATACCATCGTCTATAGTCCAACAAAGAAACGTGTTAACAAAAACCATTTAATCACTATATTATACATTCACAGATGCGTGTTGGTTATTTTTATTTTCTGGGGGATTTTCGGCTTTCCGCTCTTGTTTTTCCGAACCGCTCTGCCATCCACTGTCTATCGTACCGTCACTATGGCATCCTTGTGTTTGAATTTCTTCCTCTTCTGCGCTGTTTGCTTCACCGTACAATAATCCAACTGGATTCCCACCCAAGTTTTGTATTAACGTCGAAATGTTGGAGCCGATATTTCTTCTCGGAGATTGATGGTTTAGATTTAAAGACTTTGGGGGTATGTTTTTTGGACTAAAGCTTATGTTATTGCCATTGGTTTGGTTGAATGTGTTTTTGGGATTGAAGTGGTAGTTTTGACTGAAATTGTTGAGCCCGGAAATTGTGTTTGTCAGATTACTGTTTCCTTCGTTATAGTTATGTCTGAAGACTTGTTGCTGTGATGAGTTTTCTTGAATGACTTCGTATTGTGCGTCTGGTGCTAAAAACTCTTCCGAAGTGCTTTGGAAGTTGTTACTGCGTTTTTCTTGGATAATGCTTATTTCTGGGAAATAATTGTTCATGCAACAATCCACCTTATTGGGGAAGGTTGGCGTTATTGGTGATAAGCTAGTTTCGGTAATTTCGGTCATTGGAGACTGAATGCTGCACAAACTGTTTTGAGAAATGTCTTTGGATAATCCGCACGATTCGCCCAGTTCAGGCATAGCCAATTCTGACGTGTCTGGTAATGGAAACGGTAATCTACTTCGTGTGGACATTTGTCTCGTTCCCAAACGTTGCATCAAGTAATCTTCGTCCTCGGTGATTTTGGGGTTTTCAAAATTTTGCACACCATCTTTCTCCGATGGGTTATTTTGTGGGCATTGCAACGAAATCAAACGTGGCTTTTGATTATCCAAAGCTTCATCGTAAAGCGAGGAATCTTGCCCGTCGTTCCTCACCGAAATATTACAACAACTGCTCACGTCGGCGAAATATACTTCAGATTCGGTCGGTTCAGTTTTTTGGGGACTTTCTTGCTTCTGAAAAGCGGCGTTTTCTACCCCTTGAAGCCTGGGGAGAAACCTAGGTTGAGCTTCATTCGTTTTAGCATCTTTTAAATTAGGTTCGTGGTACTTATGTTCCTCCTCGTTATGTTTAGACTCTTCTTGGAAACATTCCGCAACGTTTTGCGACGCGAAAACATTCTTAACGTTAATCCTTGAGTTCTGGACTTGGGATTTTACCGACGCCATGTCGACTCTCTTCTTTATTTTCCTTACTGGAAGCGTGTGCGAGACTCTATCACAACTGGAACTGTCGGTGCTCTCGTTATTTTCGATCCCTTGATGCCCATCAACCTCCAAGGTATTCTCATAATTGTCTTTACTGCTGGGAAACTGTCTGCTTCTTCTGAACTGAAAATCCCGATTCCTAAGCTGATTATCTTCGTTCATCTGGCAGTTATTCTCGTGCGAGTGGTTCTCGTGATGGTGCACGTGGTGGTATCTTCTTTGCGAGGACTGCATTGGGAAGCGTGCGGGCGAATTGGGGTTAGAATAAGGTGGAGGAGGGCCCCAAACGTATACGCCCCCGACCGGCCTGTTGTCCAAGACGCTGTAGGAGCCGGTGGAGGAAACTGGCAGGGTCGAGTCACCTCCGGAACGGTTGCTGAAGCCGTATTGACTGTCCGCACTGCTTATGGCCCCTTGGTACGTTAAGGAGTTGTCTCTGGAACAAATGGAAGCAATTGGCGAAACAATTGTTGAATGGGAAAAAAATAACCGGTAGCTATTTCAGAAAACATATTTGGCAGTGTTACGTAAGTCGCGCTGCTGAACTGCTTGGTATAGAATAAAGTAAATATTATACGTAGTTTCACTCTGAGTTTTCACTCTGAAATGAAGATCAAGTATAAAAACCTACACACTGGCTCAAAAATAATTGGAAAACAGATAAAAAAGAACATACACGGTTGAAAAGCACTGGTCGATATTCAAGTAGACAGTAAAGGAAGTAGCCGAGAATATATGTGGAACCACTAGAGTCAACAAAAATCAAAAGAGAACAAGCTGGTGGGCAAAGGAGATTAAGGTGGAGGTTTTACAGAAAAAGGCAGTGTGGGGAAGATATATAGAAAGGAAAAAAGCAGGGCTATACCATGAATACAAACATCACAGAAAACTAGTTAAAGAAAAAGTAAGAGCAGCAGAGTGGGAAGACTTTGGAAGGAGGATCGAAGAAGACAGTGCATACCAGACTGTTTTATAAGGCAATCATAAATATGAAGAAGAAGAAGGAGGGGCCAAACGGTAACACAGAGAAAGGTAACACATTAAATGATAGCAGAAGAATTGTTGACAGATGGAAAGAATACTTGAAGGAAATCCTAGAGGGACAGGACGGAACAAGAAAAATAGGAGAAGAACAGATGAGTCGGGAGGGCAAAGAGGAGGAAGAGGATTACGTACAATTGCAAGGGCTGCAGGGGGCCATAAGAGTACTTAACAATGGAAAAGCAGCGGGTGCGGTCCAGGTGAAAGCTGAAATGCTGAAAAAGATGGGGGAAGAAGGACAAATGGCGTTACACAACCTAATCCAGAAAATATGGAAATGGAAGCAGATACCCCAAGATTGGGCTACATCGATAATAGTGTGGTTACATAAAAAAGACACAAAACTGTGCAGAAACTATCGTAGTATTTCTATAATGAGTGCGGCGGGAAAAGTTGATGAATGGCTTCTGGAAAATAGGTTAAGAAGGTAACTGGAAGGCAAGCTGCACCAGATGCAGAGTGGATCTGCAAACTCACAAAAATGAGTACAGAAAAACAAAAAGTACTGTCCTCAGTTGTTTCCTGCGCCATTTTTTCCGGCGCACATGATTCTCAGAGACAAAAATCTGGATGAAGGCGTACTTATTGACTTATGTCATTTACGCATCGAAGCAGGTGATTCACAATTAAAAGACCACTTTGAGCATTGACCGAAAAACGTGTCATATCGATCACCTATAATCCAAAACGAAATAATTGATTTATCAAAGTTGTTTCTAACAAATACACTTTAATTGAAGACACTTGACATAGTCAAAGGCAAGCAGCACATTGAAACTATTCTTTACACGAGTTCATCGGAAGGAAGCGGGGAATGTCACAACTGCTGTTTGGAAAGATGCAGGCGACGTTGCAATGCGTTTGAATGTTGATATAATCACCACTCGCATTATTGTCTGATAGAATAGTAGTAACATAGTAGTAATCCTCCTAGTAGTAATTAAAGATCTCTAATAATTCCTTACTTGAATTCCACCATATCATCTTTAGAAGCCAGATTTTCTGCAGACCAATCTTCTGTATCTTCATTCACATATTTCCAACCGAATAACATGAGAGGTGTTCCATTGGAGGAATGGATCAAGCTTAGTCTTGTGCAACTTCCTGCTATTTGGAAGGTATTGAAAGAAAAAATGAATTGTGGTTCAAAATGTGGATGAGGTACAGAAAGCGCAGACCTAATCGAGGTTTTAAAAAAGTCCTTCGACAATTACATTTTGCAATCTTTAATATGACATAACTCGACAGAGGAGTGGAAATAAAAAAAAGTTAAAGAACAAAAATAGATCATTGCCATAGTTATTTTATCTGAACAATGAACATTTCACGAGGATACATTGTGTATAGGCTTTTAACCTTTGGCGAATGCGACAAAATGTGCAATTGGCTGTTATTAACAATGGAGAGCGTTAGCAGCATTTTACGTTAGACCTCGATTCTTTGTTTTACAACTCTCGTTGTTGTCTTATTATCATTTTTAAGCAGGTAATTTAATTAATTATAGGTAGAGTCTGGAATTCTAGGCATTAAGCTTATTATAAATATTATAAGCAGATATATTTTATATTAAAATGTGTATGAATTATGTAAAAATAAGTCATTTGGCACTAATGTTTATGTGCTTTTTTTGTACATAAACAGAAAAAAATGTTTTTTTTTAGAAAAAGATGTTTTGAAAAAAATAATGCCGAAGCAGAAAATAAAATGGCAGATTATTATAAAGACGCCACGTTGTAAGTTATTTAAATATTAGATCCTTGCTACATTGTTGTTGTTGTCCCTAACTTTAGATTGAATGCGATAAAAAATACATTTTACAATTTTGCATTTTGCAAAAGTTGACAAATAACTAACTCTAAGCAATAAACAATTACAGAATCCTTACATTCATGTTCTGACTAAAACGAATCACAACAATTTAATTTTGATTTATGCAAACAAATTACAAAATGATGGCCTTAAAACATAGTTAGCTCTGTATACAGGCTGTCAACCGTAGACCATCCATTAGAAATATATGGGGAACGGATAAAGCTTTTATCGTTTTGTCGGTGTGATTTTTGATATTTCTTCAAAATTACGTGGTCCAAAATAACTTCATTAGGGCTTTGCACCAAAAATTACTCGTGTTTTATTTTTTATCTTCAAAATTTTCTTGTACCTCCAATATTTCCGGAGATATATAGGTTTTTAGACAAAACTGTATCGTGTTGCAATTTTTTTATTTTCTCTTAAATCACTAGTTTTCAGAACGTATTCTAGACGATTTCCTACAGAAAATTAACTCGTCTTTGCTTTTTTATTGAGGATTTTTTATCTACCTCCTCTACTTTAGCAGGTATGTTTAATCAGAGTTACGAAAGATGCAAAAAATAGATACATCATCCATCAGAAAAAAAAAAAATTTGCCGGTGTAATCCAAAATAACTTTATTAGGGTCTTTGCAGCAACAACTACTCGTACTTTATTTTTTATCTCCAAATTTTCTTGTACCTCCAATATTTCCAGAGATTTCTTTGATTCTATGAAGAAAAAAATATTTTTTAGATAAAACTGTATCGTGTTTCAAAAAATCAATTTTTTGATTTTCTCTTAAATCACTCGTTTCAAGAACGTATTCTAAACTATTTATTTTTCTTTTTTCTACAGAAAATTAACTGGTATTGCTTTTTTATTGAAGATTTTTTATCTACCTCCTCTACTTTAAGAGATATGTTTAATCAATGTTATCAAAGATGAAAACATAAAAATATATCTATAAGGTAGACGATTTTTTAAATTTCTCTCAAATTAATAGAATATATTTTTTACTTACAGAAATTTCCCGTATCTGTTATTTTTTGGACAAAACTGTATCTCTCTCCAGTTTCTAGTTTTTCTCTGAACTTATTGGTGCTATAAATATTTTATATGTAGTTTCTTACAGAGAATTAACATATCTTTATTTTCTTACAAAAGATTCTGTATTCACCTCCCCTACTTCAGCAGATATCTTTAAGCAAAGTTACGAAAGCCGCAAAAGTTAGATGTTCCCGTTGGGCAGAAAATAAAATTGTATTTTGTCTGTGTAATTTTTAAAATTTCTTCAAAATTATGTAATTCCAAACAACTTCATTAGATTCTTTGTACTACAAATTATTCATTCTTTACTTTTTATGGTAAAAACTTTCTTGTACCTCCAATATTGTGAGATAATTAACTGCTCTTTCTTTTTCTATTAGGAACTGTCGATGTATTTCTTCTACTTTAGCAAATATCGTCCATCGAAGTTACGAAATATGTAAATATTAGATCTAAGAAGCCTTTGCAGTTTCCAAAGCAGTTTTAAAACTTTTCCAATTGGATTTCGATACAGCAAGCGGAGTGAAAGGAACAACGATTTTAGGTGACAACAATATCTTTTTAAAAGGTATAATTAAGTTATGGAATTTAGGGAAGTTAGCGAATATTGTTATTATACTAGGAATTAGTTTATGTTAGTATATTGAAAATATATATAGAAAATAATTATTATCTGAATGCACAAGTGTACATTGTCAAAGTTCAAGTAGGAAGGAAACTAAAAGATAAAAATATGTTCAATAAGCTGACGGTTCCGGTTATACCGGAAGTTGACAACAGCTTTGTTAATTTAAATGGAATAACCCCAATTTTATTTTATTTTCTTAATCCACATTTAATTTTCGACAACTTTAATACGTTTGCCAGGCCTAAACTTAATCGTTAACTTTCTTAACGAACTTTTCAGAAATACACTCGGCGGCACATTCTTACCTACGTTCTTTACAAAATTAAATATTGAAACTTTAAATGACAAAAAGTGATTTTTTTTAAATGATACCTACCAATTATTTTTATCTTATCGAATGTAGAATTAAAATCCTCGTTAAACGGTATTAGGTTTACGACGACATAACATTAAAATGGAATTTTAATGAACATTTAATACTTTTGTGTTTCAAACAGAAATAATTTTGTTTTTAAATTGTTTTTATTAAAAACTGTTAATAAAAAGTTTTTCGTTTTAAAAATACGTTTCGATTATTAAATATAATTTTGTATCTATGAATTAAAATGTCTTAAAAGTTTGTT
>JAWQRJ010004377.1:0-11110 GCA_033557515.1 Diorygopyx duplodentatus
ATATATATATATATATATATATATATATATATATATATATATATGATGATGATGAAAAGGCATATCTTAATTAACGCGATGGAGTATTACAACCTGCAATAAAAACGGATTAGAAAGTAAAAAAAGAGAATTCAAATTCAGTCTTCAATCTGATTGGCTAACGGCTCGTTGATCTCCGATTAACTTTACGGAATGTTTCGTGCAACCGGGCATAAATGTAGACATTGCGACATAATATGATAGGAGGACGTCACTACGTCACACCATTTTCTATTACCCACTACTGTTAATCAGTTGTTGCACATTTAACGATATAAAACTGAATGATTTTTATATATTTCTGTGTTGTTGAATATGAATATAACAGTTTCGTGCTCTACGCGAGATTGACAACATTAAGAAAATCGACTATAACTACGCAAAAGTTTCGCCTGAATGCAGAATCCCGCCGGGATGACATAAGGTACAAAAAAAATAAGGGTGGCTGGGGAAATGGATATATGTCGCAATATGAACAATGCCACTGAAAAAATCTAAAACCACTCCTATATAGGAGTACAGCAAAATGAAACCTGTAAAAATAGTGGCAAACATAGGAAATAATACTATAACTGTTGTTATAAGTGTTGTCGCCAAACTATATTTTTCCCAAAATTCGACGTTTGGATTTTTTTCTGATTTTACAAGCTTCAACCCTTAATGTTGATATGACCCATTCAAGTAATATTGCATAGTACTTTTTAATGGCTTCCTCACGAGAAATCCTGGAAATATTAAAATTTTTGTCAATTTAACAAATATAGCTTTTCTAAAAGCATTTGATTGAAGTAATAATAAATAATCACAGCTTTAAAAAGATAGGCCGACTGTACCACTGAACAAGCTTGTATTTTCTGAGCAGTATTTTATGTAAAGTTGTGTAACTGATGATAAGCCGCTTGAAATAAATGAAACCTGTAACACTACCAATATTCAAGAAGCTCAGAATCAAACCACGAACGGAGACAAAGAACATACTATACGTGGTGATGAAAAAGTCCTACCAGAGGAAATCATTGCCAAACAAATGCTGACAAGAATCCAAATCACCTAACTGTCCAATATCATAATCATAACCAGTGCGAGAGCTGCTACCAAAAGCCTAAAAAGAAAATGAATAAGAACATGATATATATAACACATCTTATTTCAAATGTTTTACTACTTTAATTGTGAAATGGCTCTTGAAGAAATATATTTTGGATACTCTTAAAAAGCTACTACAGACTGTTCAGCGAATAGGCACCACACTGTTCACATACCCCTTAAAGTAGACACTATAACATAAGATTTTGCAAGGCGATTATAATACACGTTGAAAATTATAATCAATAAAAAATATCTTACTTAATTTTGTGCTTAGGGATCAGATTTCCCAGTTTCCCCTACCTACACCCAAGCTCAATATAAAGACACATCTAAACTATTTTTTAAACATAAGGTACATTGTTTTGATACCTACCCAGGGCCATGTTGTCAGTAATTAGAAAATGTAATTAATTAATATGTTACGTAAGTGGCACTTCGAATCGAAAATTTAAAAACATTTATGTCTAATAGATCCTAACATTACGTGAAAAGCATACGTTAGATAAATATATTGATGCGTTTGGAGAAAACTTTATCGTTATTGTGGTCACATGATCATAACAAATCCAGAATAATCTGATTGCATGTCCCGTGATCTAGTTCACCAGCTAGACTAAAATATACTTTCAATCAGATGTGCGGATCATGTGCCAATGATGAATTTTATACATATATTTTATACATATATTTTATACGTATAGTTTTTAAGTAACAAATTTTGTTCAAGTTGGTGCAATTTGGGAGTTGGCAATAAATGTATGGAAAGTAACAGAAATAGTGTATGTTAACAAATGATACTACAAAAGCCCAGAACAAAAGCAGTAGGAAAAATGTGGAGAATATAATACGCGCAAGAATGTCAGATTAGCATATTGCAATAGCATATTGCCACCGAAAGTAACAGGGCTCAACTATAGATGCGGAAAACTTGGAATTAGACAACGTAATGGGAGAATAAATATTTATTACGTTGCTTTAGAGTCATTCCGTGGCAAATCAACCGATAAAATCAAATGAGTGGGTCTGGATCACTCACATGACTTTCTCTCACCTAACCACCCGATCTCTAAATGGTGCCACTTTGGGTAAATACAGGGTGCGGCAGAAATAACTCCCACATTTCAAAGGAGGATTGAGAAAAAGTGGTGCGCGCTATCACCAAAAACTTTTTATATCCCTAATGTAGACATAAAAAAGTTTTTTTATGGTATGTTTTAAAATTCATATCGTCCAAATGGTAGCCTTGGTGGCGGATGTGGCTGAGTGATGTTTTTCATCACTTTCAGTAGCATATTGGACGAAATTCCTTCAATTTCTTCTTGAGTGGCCTCCTTTAGTTCGTCTCTGCAAAATTTCGCGCCAACGACATGCTGTATGGACCGTAGCTCCATCCTGCTGGAACCAGAAGTCCTCTAGGTTGTGTTCTTCGCCATACTCCGTAATTTTCGGGCGCAAAAAATTCTCAAAAATGTCGCAGTATCGATTGGAATCCACAGTTCTTTCCGAAATCCGAAGAGCTAACGCATGTTTCGGTGCTGAACGCGCTGGAGACAGCTCAATCGAAGCCCTCACTGCAGTGATGTTTTCGGGTGTTCTCACATTTTTGGGACGTCCGGGTGGTTTTCTCTTCAGTGCAGATCCTGTTGC
This sequence comes from Diorygopyx duplodentatus, assembly GCA_033557515.1. Classification (NCBI taxonomy): domain Eukaryota; kingdom Metazoa; phylum Arthropoda; class Insecta; order Coleoptera; family Scarabaeidae; genus Diorygopyx; species Diorygopyx duplodentatus. The sequence continues at coordinate 2,776 of JAWQRJ010004377.1, forward strand.
CTTTACTCTTTGAACCCACAGCAAAATCGTTTTCCGGCCTGGAACACTTTCATTAGCACGTAATTTCGCCAGATTCGTCATTCTTGAAAAAAGTTTCCACTGCAAAGCCTTGATGATAAACCGACCACGGCATGGTGACGACTAAAAACTTTATTATGTACCCTACCCAACGGAATGGACCGTACCCGCCTACCTGGTTTGGGGACTCCTCAGTGATTTTTCCAAATGTGGGAGTTATTTCTGCCGCACCCTGTATGTTATATTTAAATCGATCTCCGATATCTTCCAAGGTATCTCCCGAATCGACTAAACTTATGCTTGTTTGAAACAGAATTTTAAGGCGATTTACAGTTCATTTTTACTGGTTTCTGGCAGTTTTGAGTAACTAGTTAATAGGGGGTTGTTTGCATTACTAAACCTTTTGCATTTAAATATTTCTTGCATTCAACAACTAGCAAATAAGTTAATTTTTGAGCACTCAATGATCTTGGCTATTCCATCACATGGATTGTTTTCAAGGCAGATATTCTTTTTAAAATAACATGAAAACAATATCTTTTGCTTGTGATTGTCACAATTGTAGTAACTGTTTTCAAAAAAACAAAAAACAATATTTTTTTTGAAAAAATTGTTTTTAATTATTGGTTTTCAATAACTAATAATAAATGATATCTGATTGTAAGGTTCTTCACAATAAAAGCACACTTATGCTGAACATAAATTTTGGAGAAATTTGGACTGTTCAATACTCACTATTTATATTCGGTTTTAAAATTCTTTGTTGCTATCATAAAAAGCTATAATATTACATCACTCATCAAAAAAATTTATGCAGTTAAAATAAGTTTATAAAACGGTGGAGATAAATTGTAATGGATAAACGTCTCTTAACTTTAAAACTCGTAATAACCATGCAGCAAACCATTGCATCAAGCATAAACAGGAATATGCTTGAACGTATAGAAAAAGTATACATTTCCCTTTTTATGTATACATTCAAGACTTATGTAGCGTTACTTTAAAACTATTGTGTTCATTTTAGAATCCAATAAATGCTAGATGTGCTATTCATTATATTTATATTCATTATATTATTTATTTACAACAACGTTTGTATGGCAACGTCATGTGCCTAATACCTGGTAATAGTGCATTTTAACTTATACTATTAAACGAGCTAAAATTAAGTTAATTTATTTATTTAATTCGGCATTGTCTCGGGAACGAGGGCATTAGCGTAGTGGATGATATTTGCAGAATTTAGAGATTCCGATGAGAGGAATCCATGGAGCTAGCTAGGTCTTAACTTAAAAAGAAATCGTTTTAAGGTATAAAAATGAGTTTTTGCTCATTATAGCTATCTTGCTATAATGAGCAAAAATTTGCTAATTATAGCTATCTTGACATAGGAAGCCATGGTATGATGAAAGCTGGTAGTACTATACAGCTGGTAGAAGGCTCTTAGTTTGACCTTGGATCACACGATGGCGCAGCCAAAATGTTTTCGATAGCAGTAAAAAACTATGTACACCTTGAAAATCTTATCCTCGAAAAGTTGTTGGAGTACAATGCTCATTTAGTAACTCTCCGTTATGCTTTTCACACAACATACCTAAAAACAAATTATTAATTCAGCACTCCCATTGTAAGCATTGCCACTAGATTATGGATCACTTCAATTAAAAAATACATATTATGAGAATTGAGTGCTGGTTTTCCAGGCCCCATTTTACTTGCCTCATACATTCGAGAGCGTATACTTCATTATCTACAGCTTCACTACTTCATCTGGAAATGTCGTCTTGCGCTTTCCTGTGTTTTTGAGATGACACTGCACAGGACAGTGACCGATGAGGAAGTCTGTAATCATCCTTAGGCTGTCTTTTTGCAATTGCAAATAGCCTGCAAGCTGACAAAGTAATATCGCTTTTTGTTTTGCTCTAATAAGAAACAACGGGAGATAAGCTTACATTGATAAGGCGCCACGTACACATATATAATACAGTTTGATGATTAAGGCATCGCAATACATCTACGGACTACTAAATAAAGTACTTTTTGTAGGTATATTATACATTATTTTAATTGGATCCTCGACAATAAGTAAATATCGCATAAAACACGACTTTCTGTGATGAAAATTAAACGGTCGATAATAATTCAGATGGTGTAGACTATCGACAATTGAAACACATATAATTAATATCATGGAATGAACATAATTCTTGCCTCTCCGGTGACCGTCACGTTGGTGAAGAAGCTCCCTTCGACGTTCCGCCGTTCATTACAGACATCATATCCGGAACTATCTGGTACGGTTCGCTAGGTCGGTTCGGTTTATATGGGGAGTGGATGTGAGGACAGTAGGTGGGGTCGGGTCGGTGATTGATCGCTAAGGGAACATGTCAGGACTTCCAGGTGTGGTGGAGGGGGAACCCTGTATCTCCATTGAGATTATTAGGATGTTTATGGATTTCTCCTGTTTCTAGGAATCTTCTAAGATAATAGTGGGATCAGCAGCCTAGGATTTTGGTTTGGTTAAATAGGACTGCCCGGTTAAATAGGTGCCCGGTTTCAAGTTTACCCTTAGCAAGTGCAGATCCAGCTATACGCTTCAATCTAGTGCAGAGTTCGTGCTCAGTTACACAAGCCCTGACAGGTCGTCTTGTTTCACCGATAATCACATTACCGCATGAACAAGGAACACAATACACGCTATTAAATTGAAGTGGCAAAGGAGGATCTTTGACTGAGGTTCGGTGACTGGATGACGTATTATATTGATTGAGAATTATATTGATACGACCTGCAACGCCTTGTATGTAAGGTAAGTAGGCTACGGATTTGATTTCCTGAGTAGGATTATGCGTTGAGTTATGGCCCTTTATATATCTAAGGAAAAGGGGGATGATTTGACCACGCTTGCGTTGGTATGTTCAATACCGGATATCGGATCACGTGGGAGACGTTCGTAAGATTCGGCTTGAAGAAAGCAATTGTTTTTCTGTATATCGGCAAAACGAAACCACCTGTCAGCGAATTCTGCCCTGGATTAAAACGTGTAGCTGGATCTGCACTTGCTAAGCATAAACTTGGGGACACACTTGAAAAATAGAACACAATATCCTATTTAACTAAACCTGAAGTCATAAAACCCATCACAAACTGGGTGGGTTTCACAGAATCCAACAATGGTAATAACAACCTGGTAGATGAGTGTTTCAAGTCCCTCATAATCCCTAATTCCTTTGAGAACCCCACATTCCTGTGGGGAACCCTCTATTAATATTGAACAAAGCGTCCGAAAGATAAATATTTTAGCAGTAATAATGGCCTCAAGAGAAAACGAAAACGTTTCTGATCTACCAACTTGTTAAATTCTGTGAAAGCTCATTCGAGCGCACATTTTCCGAATCTTGGCCATAGTCCTCTTGAATTTTTTAATGAAAAATAACTCAATCGCTGACAATGACGCATTGCTTAGGTACGCTGCTGGAATTTATGGAAAGACGATTTCATTTCAACGTGACATAGGGGTGCCCTTTTCAATAGTTATATCGTGCACGATCAAAAGCGGGCATTTCAATGACCTTTTCTAGGTCACGACTTCATCGAAAGCCCAAGGCCCAACAGGCTCCCTGCCCGCCCTTATCTCCACCTATATTTAGGCGGTGCGCGTGCACCCAGAATCAGGAAAATCGCCAAATGTTTTCGTTCTTCGACCCCTTGGGTCACGAAACATGCACTTCAATAAATATTACATACGCACATTATGTATACGGATCGATAGTTCTAAAGTTCTTGAGATGCGGAACGGAGGATACGAGGATTTAGGATCCGTTATCTGCGATTTATTCCATTTTATATCGTCTTGGCTTGTATAATTTTTCGGGGGTTTACTGTTGCATTATTTGTGTAAACATATTAGAAACTCAAAATGTTTGAACTTTCTTCCATATACGAGAATGAAATCCAAGGAAGCTTGTACTTATTATATTGAAATCGGTATTTGAATAAAGAGCACATTGTATACAGAGTTTTGATATGTATGGAAGTACGAATATTTACTTTCAATTAGGTTATATGGCCCAAAATATATCTCATAATCAAATACATCTCCATCACTTTTCAGTTCTGATATTTGCTCTAGAATTTAGCAAAATCTGGATTAAATAAATCTATTCTAGGAGGCAAGAGTTCCCATTCTCCAGTAATTGGGTTCACGATCCAAGAATATTATGATATAGAATAGAGTAACGATATGTAACAATATGTGATAATTCATTACAGATGAACAGTTCCAGTTAAGACTATGGAATACTACAGAATAACACTTAACTACAGAACCACTTTAAGAATTACAATCTTGTAACAATAATTTTCTACTATACTTGTTGCAAAAATTATTCGAATTTGCGTAGTTTGAATTATCTGTATGTCTGCATTTATAGCAACGTTCTTTGAAGATGTTCTTTGTATCTAATATCGAAATTTCTAAGTGTCTGTCCTATATACACGGAACTACAAAATGAACACCAGGTGTGTTACACCAGATTTCATAATATCGTGCATTTTGTTTTTATCGTTGTATAAAGTTCTAAAAATGTTTGTGTTATTTCTTAATGTTGTTTTATATTTGTTTTATTATTAGTTTATATTGCATATTTTGGAAAAATATACTATATAAACCAAAAAATACAAGAAACGTATACAAAACAAAACATGCTTGGATAAATTTCTCTAATAGCTAATTGCTAATATTTATGTTTGATTAATATCTCATTTAGTTTTGTATTGTAATGGTCGGCATGTGCTAATTGTTTTATAATAAAAATTAATTTTTAAGATTTTTTTAAGATCGTAATATCTGGTTATGTGGGTTTTTTGTACACAGACACGTGAAATTTGTGTTGTACGTTAATTGTTATGTTTAAATTCAAAATTGTATTGTTCTGTTTCTAATATGAACTGAATGTTGGAGTGTACATATGTTGTTTGGGTGTTATCCATAAAAATGTTTGCCAAATGTGGAGAAATTGGACTTCACATCGGTAAACAATCTTTTTGTAAATTAATTTTGTTATTGTAAAATAACTTTTATTTACACAAAGATCAAAGAATTGAATTAATTCTAATCGTTTTACTAACTCTATATTGCAATTAATTCAAATGGTGAATTTTTGACGCAGTACTTGGGTTTGTATTGTATTGTACTGATTATATAGTTTAATTTCTTCGCTAGAATGTGATTTGAAGTATGAATGTGAGCAATAACTGGTCTAATGGGCATGTTTGGTTTGTGTGTTTTTAGTTCTGCTGTATACTTGAAGAGGCATTTAGAAACATGAGATTGACGTTGCCCAATGGGCAAATATACTTACATATAAAAATATAAATATGCTTACATTTGATGTATGTTATGTTATCATATGTTATCATGTTACATGTAACATTATCATGTTACATGTAACATTATCATGTTACATGTAACATTATCATGTTACATGTAACATGATAACATGTTAATTGTTAAACATTTTAAATGGTAGTAGAGAGTATGTTACAAAACCTAAAAAGAGAATGGATAAAGGTGGGACTAGCAATAAACCCTAAAAGGACAAAAAGTATGATACGTTACAGATGATGACTAAGCCAGAGAGTTCATAAATGTGAAAGTATTATTTAGAGAATTTACAAAGAAAGTCAGAAGTTACTTGGGTTAGGGTTTTAATTCAATCTATAGTTTTAATTTGTCATCTGAAGAGGTACATTTTTCTGTGCATAAAGCCGTATTACAATTACTGGGTTTTATCTTTTTTTGTTGAAAACATGTGCATCAGACATCGTTTTTTTATCATTTTTTATTCGTCGGTATTTTTATGTCTCATATTTAATATTTGTATCACTTGTAAAAGTTCACTTATTCAGTGTTCACTTTAGCTCACAATTAGTATATAACACTGATTGGCAGATTCATATTTGTAGCAATCAGTACATTTTTAAACAAGACAACATTATACATATTAAAATTGTAGATCGTTGCTGAAGAAACATAATAGTTCTTTCTAGAGGTAATTAGTTATCTCATTTCGTATTTTAGGATAAACGGTACAAGATGGCGGCCTAGCAATCTTAACTCTCATCAAAATAGGGAAGTGGTCTGAGCAAAGTGTTTCATCAAGCAAACTCCGTTCTACTTTATGAGAAATCTCTATCGAAACCAACGAAATATCAACCGTAGACGAGCAATCTCCAGGTCTGGTTACTCGAATAGGAGCACCATCAATTAGATAGACAAGATCATGATGATCTATAACTTTTAGAAGAATATTTCCGGCGTTGTTGCATTTGGAAGAACCGAAATCATAATGATGAGCATTGAAGCGGATCATAATGATCCGCCTATAATAAACTTGGAAGAAATCTTAGAAAACTGGCCCTGATAGTCCACGAATGTCAAACTGACATGCAACCGGCGATAAACAGAACTGAATGTAATATTTCGATAAATAAATTTCACAGATATTTAAATTATCTGTCTTAGAACTACAATCTACAGAGACGAATTATATCGTCTCGGACAACGAAGAAATGCCTAAAATTAAGTCTGGCGGCTGGCTTGAAGCATGTTTTGAAAATCAGGGCATCATATGAAAACATCATAATCACACAGTAGTTGCTTCAAATTTTTTCCCTCAGCTCTCACCGATTTAGCGTCCCATTAGAGGCACATAAAAGAGAGAAGTTGTATGAGGAAAAGTACCTGGATAAATTTAGGCGATAGAGGAACCAGTAGAGAACCCTTCTTGGGAACTCTCCAAAATCTCAGCACTCAAAGATGAAAACTGACTGCCTATTTTTTTCACCATACGCTATAAACGGGCTTTGGGTGCATTCGTTTTAACGGTACTTAATACTAATCTACTGTAGTAATCTATAAGGGAGTCTATATCTCCAAGTGAGTCTATGTCTTGACAAAACAGTTAAGACACGACCAACACGTCTTCCCTACCGTTGGTGTCCATTAAGAATTTACAGAAATTCTCGAAGGAATGACGTTCATTTCCTCGCTGGCTTCAATATACCAGTAGCTCCCTTCTTTATGTTTTTTGAGAAACGGTTTTACTAACTTTTTCCATCAACAACAGGAGAAGTTTTAGGATTTTCCTTTTTTTGTTGATCCGACCTAGAAGAAGATGAGGAGCACGCCGCTTTTTAACTGTAATAAAATCTTCCTCTTCAGCCGCGACAGATGAATTTGCAGTCTGATGACTTACGGAGGATTCCAATGCAGAATTAACGTTTTTCTTTTGCCAAGTCGGAGTCGTCAGGGGCGTAAACTTCAGCAGATATCTCGATTGAATTGAGACTCTCAGACTTGGTTGGACATTTGTTCGCTATATGACTCTTTGCACATCTGACCTCGTCCGTAGCTAAGAGTATCCTGAAAGTATTTTCTTTATATTCAATTAATAAAGAGCTAAGGATAGCTATATTTTCTTGGAGTACCATATAGACTTGTCGACGAAAACTTAAAATATATCTATAGTCCGCTCTGTTAATGCCAGCCCCAATAAAATTTATAGGAGACACCGAATTTAAACGCATGGATTTTAATTCCTTCTGAATAACTGCTTGGGGCAAAGAAGGAGAAACATTTGAAATGACAACCCGCTTGGCGAGAGACACGACAAGTGTCGAGCTGGTATAAATTTATCGTTAATCGTAAAACCATCGTGAGCAGACAAAAAATCTTCCGCACGTTACGTGGAAGAGAAATAAATGTTGTTTGAAACCCTAGAAGCAAAAATAATGTATCTAGGGCCAATAAGTTCAACAACGGCAATCACGTATTCGTTTTATGAAGCCTTGTCAGAGGCATCGAACAAAATTCTATTACCAACATTTTCCTTCGAGAGATCGAAGGAAAATTTTGGTCAGGGAATCCAACAATTATCATGGTTAACTTTATTTTTATTAGAATTATAGGATATTTTTTTGTTTCTACTGATTTCTTTTTTATATGTTTTATAATTATAATACTGTACAATGTACATTACTTGTATTCGGTACGTATTATACTTACAACCGAACGCGGATGCAGACGCGAAATTAGTGCGTTCTTAGTTAATTTTTTATGAATAATTTCGATTTTTTTTCCTCAAAATCTATACATGGAGCATATTATTCAAAGTAAGTACCTTCATGTAATACCAATATAGCATTCAAATTGCATTTTATTTGGCAGATTTTAATTATTCATTTCTTGTTTGCGTATTTCTTAAACTAGCAAACTTCTACTTGAGCTACAAAAAGTTCCTTTCAAGACCCGTCA
>JAWQRJ010004378.1:0-11110 GCA_033557515.1 Diorygopyx duplodentatus
TATATATATATATATATATATATATATATATATATACAAAATTTCAATATGAATAAAACAATAAAAGTAGATTCATCGGTGAAAACAATATTTGCAACAAAGTTTTCATCCTCATTGGCGTTTTCCATCACTCGCTCACAAAAATCCATCCTTCGAATAATATCCTCGGGAAATATCTCCTGAGTTTTCCCGACTTTAAAACACTTGTTTGGTGGATTTTATGTTATCTGCTTCCACAGTAGCTTTCAATATCTAAGCTCTCAAACGCATGCGTGACGACTTTTATTTTTATATTTGTTTAAACATTGAAAAAGTTTTAGTATGCATAGTTTCCAGGAGGTACCTTTTTCTGCTTATGTTATAAATTTCAATAACTCAGCATTAACCATAACTGTGCAAGAATTTTTTTAAAATGTAATATTTCAGCACGTGCCAGAGTAATAGAGCAAAGAAACCGCCCCTTAACTTCTATATTGCGGTAACTTTGTCCATTGTAAAACTTTTTCTCTTTGTCGACAGTTGGGAATAGTTTGGTATAAGCCCTCTTAAAGTGGAAAGTTGTACTTACCTATAAATATTTTGATCAGGCTCGGTGAATTTTGGTTTTTCTATGTCCGTCACAGTTAACTCGATGTTTTGATCCGAATCGGCAGCTTCTTGCAACGTACTGTTCTTTATTCCATAGTAGAAATACATTATTAGCCCTAACGTCATCCAGATGGTGAATCTCACTAAAGTCAACACGGATAGCTTCAGTATTAAATAGATGTTGACGGTTATAGCGATGGCTGGCACAAATGGCAATCCAGGAGTCGTAAACATCAGCGTATTTCTAAAAATTTGAAGAAAGAAATCTTATTGCAGAAATACCCAGTGAAATCTAATCAGCAAGGACTGAAAACTTTCTACAGTATTCCTCGGTAGGAATTTGAGAAAATTACCTGTTCTGTGGTTTCCTGGATATGGCCATCAATACTGCTACGATTAATATAAAAAATAGGAATAGGAAGAACGTAGTCGCGCCCGTCATATTGTGCATACCACAGACGATGATCAAATCGAATATAAAGATGAGCAAGTACAGTATGCCCACCATTTTCATGACGAACATACCGGATTCTTCGGTGGCCGGACCGGTATCTACCCATGGAAATATTGCTGGACACAAATATGTGGCGGCCTGAAAATAAAACGAATTGTACTGTTGCGTAACCCTGAGGGGTTTGTGCTTTGCTTGTACAATCAAAACTGTGAGAAAATTCAAAATAAGGGATTCAACGCGGCGGAACAGACATGTTGAAATATTGGATTTTAAGAATAATGTGAGACAATATTATTCTAGAGAGTAAACATTCTAGAATAAGATGAGTCAGCACTTAAATTTTTATACAAATAAAATTTTGTTTTGCAGGTAACATCTAGTTCAAAACACTTAAGTACTCTATCTGTCATGAAAACTCTTTGGAGACATTGTCAGGACAAGGTTTGTCATACAAGTTGCTTATTTTTTTTGAGATTTTGATAATTTCCTTAAGTGCTATCGAAAATAAACTACTCACAACATAGTTATTCAGAAATTATTATAACAATAATAATTTAAACATAAACCTTTCTTACATTTTTTTCAGATAAACTCGATTGGCAACAAACGTTCCGTTTAGTACAGTAATTTTGCCTGTACTAACCGATTTCGTGTGAGAAGTTGAAATGTCACCTTTTTCGACAAAAAATATCAATGGCATTATTAATTATAAATTATTTCTAGTTTTTTTAGATTAATAACCGTAATTTTGTTACTCCTTCCTTCAACCATAATTTTTTATTTTCAAAATATTTTATTGCAATTAGTCATACGACCTCAACAGTTACAAAAATTGCATCCTTGGAGTAGATTTTTGAACATGTTAGAGAAAATTCTAAATTAAAATTAATTGAGTTTATTAAACTGTATGACGTAAAATTATTTTCAGTGTTGTTGAGAGATTGATATGGTGCTGTTTTTACTAGAAATATTCCTAAAAATAATTGTGAATTGCTTAGCTTAGCACTAAACAAAGTGGGCCAAGAGCTGAAGTTGTTTCAAAAGTTATGATATAAAATAATTTCCGGTTTTTTACTCAGATATTAAGAACGAATAATACTAAAAATACGAGAAATACGTTTGCAAAGCAAACATTTATAATAAGAACAATGAAATTTTGGAAATTACAATCTTGGTGTTCTTTTCCACCATCAGTTTTATTGCCTTACATCAAATTGTCACTCTCGATTCCTTACTTTTTCTATACTTCATATTGCCCAGAATAAAAAGGAAGGATACATTATACAGTAAGTGCGCTAAAAGACACAAACTGTGTTTTATTTGATCTCCAACCGCACAGACTCCTAATTAAGGGGCTTAAACACAATTTTGCCAACATCCAATTCTCTCACCTAACCGGGGGGTTAGGTAAGAGAATTAGATGTAGGCAAAATTGTGTTTAAGCCCCTTGGAAGCGGTTTGAGATCAAATAAAACGCAGTCTATGTCTTTTAGCGCACTTATTTTTATTGTTTTATTGCACAAATACTTACAATTAGGTTATTCTCTCACCTAGTCGGGGGGATTAGGTGAGATAATCTATTTTAGAAATACCTTCTAAACCGAGCGACTTGGGACATATGTATGTTTAATAAAATAGACTATAAATTCCATAAGGAACCGAAAAATGTAATAATATACAGGGTGTTATACTTTAAAAAACACAATGTTGCCAATATCTCTGAAACCATGACACTTTGCACATAAGCATATGTGGTCCAGAATATTCATAATGAACCCCCTTAACGTTCCTTAAAATATCTAAATCTACCTATCGGACACCCTGCATACTGAAATCGATAGAAATCGATCTGAATCGATTTTTAAACATAGAGTGTAGGATGTTTTTTTTTGATACAGTTCCAGTGTGATAAGATTTCTTGTTCTGGTAAAAAAGAACTGTAAGTGTTGTGTTATTTAATTCCTTATAAATAATTAAATTGCCGACTTAAAAAAGCCAATAAAGCAATATCAGGGGTACATTATTTAATATGAAATTCATGCACATCTTAAATAAATGAGTGGGTGACCACACCAACTCATAACTCACACGACTTTCTCTCTCCTAACCCACCGATCTATTTTAGGAATAACTTCTAAACGGTGCGACTTAGGATGCATGTATGTTTAATAAAATACACCATAAATTCCATAAGGAACCCAAAAATGTAATAATATACAGCGTGTTCCAATTAAAAATCTGAAGTTGCATAGCGTCTTGAAGAAATGGGACACCTGTATATATGAAAATACATAGAGAAGAGAGAAAGACTGAAACCATGTAACGTTTATTTGAAACTTTTTTACCTAAAATGATTAGAAATGGGAGAAGTGTGGACCACAAACTATATCTAACGGACGGACAGACAGACGGACAGCCGGACAGAGCAATGGCCAAAAATGGTCCCATTAGTCTTAGAATAGCATAATTCGTCCAAATATGTCAAAATCTCACCATCGAAATTTTGGACCGAATGCATTACTTTCTCTTTATATGAGAGAAAGCAAAAAGGTGAAGCAAAAAATCTAAGTCTAACGTAAGCACAATGCTGTCCATTCTTATAATTTGTAGAGAATTTCAAGGGTGATATTTCAAAATTCTGTAAGAATTCCAATTTTAAGTGCAGTGCAGAAAATATTACTTTTTACAAAACCCCACAAGAAGAAAGCAAGAAGATTGAAACTAAAAATTTTAACTAAGAAGTAAGATTACACTTTGTAATTATTTCCAATTGCATATCATCTAACGCAACTTTTGGCGCAAGCATTCCTGGATACTATCATCTTAAAACCTTTTTTACGTTGTTTAATGTAAGAGTAACCTTTAGATTCATTGCAGTTGATTTTACGAACAGTGTTTCAAATAAAATGTTTTCTAATTCACAGTATGTCCAGTTTACTTTGGACACACTGTGTATTCAATTGGTTCTATTAAATATTGAGAAAATCAAGAATATTTCGAAAATCGTTAGCAATAACGGTTATAACATCTCAATAAAATGGAAAGACAACGTAAATCATCGCACGACTTTCTCTTACTTAGTTTAAATTTTAAGGATACTTTTCTTATTATAAATTTATCAAAGATACGTGATATGCGAATATTGTTTAACAATGAAGGAAAAAACGATCGATTTACGTATTGTTCTTAAAATTTTAATGGGTGAAGCAATAAAATTAGATTAGATCTTTATGAAGGCATTACTACCCTGCATTAAACAAATGCAGGGTAAATAATATACAGGGTATCTAGATATACAATGCTATGCAACTAAAGTTCCATAGTGTCTAGAAGAAATGAGACACCTGTATATATTAAAATAGCATTATATCATAGGGGAGAGTGGACGTACTGTAACTTTTAAGTGAAATACTTTTCCTGAAACGAATTGTAAATGGAAATGTTATTTTTGCATGACAATTTTTGCTGAAATGAACTCTAAGAGGCCTAGGACCCACATTATTAACCGCTGTGTTAAATAAATGTCATTTTTTGTAACAAATGTCCAATAACTCCTAAACGGTGCGACTTTTTCAAATACGTATTCAATAAAATCGACAAGGAAGTCAAAAATGTAATATACATGATGTTCCATTCAAAAAAACTGAAGTTGCATAGTGTCTAGAAGAAATGGGACATGTACGAGTATACACTTTAATGAATTAACGCAATTTTAACACTTTTAAACCCTAGACAATTTTGAAGTTTTTGTGCAATTATTGTCAGACACCAGGTTTCTTTGCAGTGTAAACAGTCGGTTCGCTTCCCCCGAGAGTAGAGTTTAGTTTCCAAACATGCCGAAATATTGTCCGACACTTCCAGAGTAAAAATGTCAGAAGAAAAAAGTCGTGGGGTAAAAGTGAAGCGTTTGCTTTAACTTCGGAGTGAGAATTTTTCGGAATTGTGAGATATAAAAAGTAAATTGTACCGCAACCGAATTAAAAAGCAAAGTGCTCTACAGGAGTTGGCTACCAAATTTAGTACAACCGTCAACGAAGTAAGCAGGAAACCGCACAATTTGAGGACATAGTTTCATTCAGGATTATGAAAAGTCAAAACCAAAAAAAGCGGCGATGGAGCAGACGATGCCTATATTAGTACATGGGAGATTTTCGACACAGTAATATTTATAGCGTGTGGCCATTCAGACTCTTTAACTACTGATACTATATGTTTTTGAGATTTAAATTAAAAATCTAATTGAAAGCTTTTATTAAGTTGTTGGTTGATATCCATGTTAATAATTAAGAATGAATTTTTCACAACTATATGAACTATTTTATTATTTAATGTTTATATAATTTTTGTACCACGTTTCGTGGATCTCTCGATTTTTTCAAGTACTATAAAAAACAATACATTCGTAAATACATTAATAAAAATTGTAAAATACACAGCTATTTAAGTAATTAGTAAAATAATTAACGAGAAGGGTAGTACTTTAAATGTTTAATATGATATTTAAAATCCTATTTAGTTAGAATATTTGATATTGATATAATACATTGATACAATACATGATTGGCAATTATGTATTTAATAAAGTCAGGAGGAATTCAAAAATATTATAAAATGGAACTCCCTATGTACCATTAAAAAATAAAATTGACCAATGTAACACTCTTCTAACAGAATCTCTCTAGAGTATAGTATATTGAATCGATTTTCTATTTAAATCTTTTTCTTTCTATCTACGGCTGCTTAATCACTATCAAAGAAATAAAGATAGATATTCAGATAAAAAAAAAGCAGATACTATGCAGGGTGTCTACCGTAGACCGTCCATTAGAAATATTTGGGGAACGGATAAAGCTAGAAGTCATTTTGGATTTGAATATGGTAGGAAGGGAACTAAAAGATAAAAATATTTTCAATAAGCGGGTAGTTCCGGTTATACCGGAAGTTGACAACAGCTGTGTTAATTTAAATGGAATGACCCAAATTTTTGTTTGCCAGGCCTAAACTTAATCGTTTACGCGATATTGAATTTTTGGCAAACATTATGCAACCTCAGTAATATTTTGAACAATCGAATTTTCATAATTAGATTTAAGCGATAGTGTTCATACTTCCAGTGTTCATACAACCATTAGTTGAGACATTGAACTTTTCAGAAATACACCCGGCGGGACATTCTCACCTACGTTCTTTACATAATTGAATTTTGAAATAAGAAAATTTTAAATTTATAGAATGTAGAATTATAATCCTTGTTAAACGGTATTTCGTTTAACTACACGTAAAATGTATCCTTTTTCGATTATTGAAGGTTTTTGGAGCTCTTGTTGTAAAAGCGATCCTTTGACAATACATTCATTTATTGCGAATTGAGTTGCCTAATTTTGACGTTTATGTAACTTGTTGGTTGATTTCATATTTAGGGTGAAGAATTAATGGAGGTATCATTTGGAAATCGAGTTATCAAAATATTTCACATATTTAGTTCTTGACAACATTGACAAGTCCTTACTGTGTTCTAAAATGGCAACTAATAATTACTCCAATGCTGATATAGTGAATTTATTTAATATTCGTGCCAACAATGCCAACAAATAATAAGTAGAACATGTAGGACATTTAACGGAAAATATCCAAATTTGCCCCCGCTTAATAGAACAAAATTCAGAAGGATACAATACAATTTTATAAGTCATGGGAAAGCAGCTGGAGCATATGCAAAATATGCAACCGCTGCAACATCTTGAAAAATCGAATTTTTATAAGTAGACTTATGCGATAATGTTCATACTTCATTAACCATTAGTTGAGATATTGAACTTTTCAGAAATACACCTAGCGGGACATTCTTACGTACATTCTTTACAAAAGAATGTGGTTATGGTTTTAGCTTATTTTTATGTTAATCTAACACATAATTTACTAAAGAAAATGTTCAAATCGTCCTCCATTTCTTTATAAACAAATCAGAATTATTGATTGGACTCCACTGACAGTTGCATTTCGAATTTGAATACAATGAATCTAATGTATCAAAAACTCCTCGAACTCCATTTTCCCATTCTTCTCGTGTGTTCACCGGGGTTGAATACAGTGCTTTTGATGTGATCCCATAGATTAAAATCCATCGGAGTGAGGTCTGGCGATCTTGCAGGCTAGTTTCATGGAGCCAAACTTCGAAACCATCTTCGAAGTCATTGATTAATTCATGAGTCACAAGAGCAGTGCAGCGCGCCGGGGCTCCATCTAATTGCTTGTTGTTCTACAACAAGCAATGAATAGGTAGAAACTAAATTTAGTTTGAAAGTTCCGATCGCGCGTCAAATGAGGATTTTGGTCTGCCCAAAAGTGAAGATTTCGACGATTAAAAAACCCCTCTTTCGCTTAGTCCGATCCAAATTTTTTTTCCAAAAATCTTGGTTCCTCTTGTATGCTTCCTCGTTGCAGTTGGTAAAAACTTAAATGGATGAAAACCGTTTTTCAGCACGAAGTGAGACGTTTGGATTTGCACCCAAATTAGCTAAAACCATAGAGACAGTGTTCTCGTCATTGGCGACTGATTTAGCTTTTCATATTGCTCCAGTTGCTTTCCAGTGACTTCTCCAGTTGCTTTCAACATTGTCAAGACCTAAACATGTGATATATATTGATAACTCGATTTCCAAATGACACCTGCATTAATGTTTCACCCTAAATATGAAATCAACCAACCTAAGTTACATAAACGTCAAAATTAATAACTAATTTGTAAGCAACCCAATTTACTACAAATGAATGTATTGTCAAAGATCTCATTTGCAGGAAAAGCTCGAAAAACTTCAAATAATCAGAAAAACATATATTTTAGGCATAGGAAAACCCAATACCGTTTAACGAGGATTTTAATTCTACATTCGATAGGATAAAAATATTTAGTAGGTGACATTTAAAAAAAAACAGTTTTTGTAATTTAAAGTTTTGATATTTCAAAATGCAATTTTGTAAAGAAAGAAAATTGAACGTAGATTAAGAAAAATAATTAAAAGTTGGGTAATTTCAGTTAAATTAACAAAGCTGTTGTCAACTTCCGGTTGGTTTAACCGGAACCGCCTGCTTATTGAAAATATTCAAATCCAAATTTTCAGACTTCTAGCTTTATCAGTTCCCCACATATTTCTAATGGCCGGTAGCCACCATTAGCTATGGAAATATAATATTTCCAAGGGGGGAAGTAATGTAGTCCCAATTCTTTTTGAGGTTTGCAATGTGTTTTGTGTTCTTGTGTGTATTTCCTGGATTCCTTGCTAGAGTGTTCATTATGGATTATAACAAGACATAAATAATTCCAGCATTCAGACTGCAGATATCGTAATTGAAACTTCACAAAGATGTTCAAACATTGCATCCTTGGATTAGACTTGGATGAAACTTGTTATTGTATTCGTAAAGTATTTTTGAGCGGTGCTACAAAAGTGGTTAGATTAGAATTACTATTTTGACATTTTGGCCGACCGTATGGATTTAATCGCTTTCCATTTTGTAATCCTCACTTAGCACTCGAATTGAATCCCTCAAAAATTCCCAAACTCTAAGATTTTCCTTATTTGGAGTTCAAAGGCAACATACGGAATAGCTGAATACGTAGAGTTCAGGTATATTTGAACATATACAGGGTGTCAATTTGAAAACTTTCAGTCCGGATAACTTGGGAACTACTAAAAATATCAAAACATACCTGCAGTCGTCTTCCAATATATCCAAGACCAGGTCCCACTGTAGCACCAACAACTCCACCTGTGCTGGTGGCACTAGCACCTCCTCCATGAACTGTTCCTAATACAACAAATAATTACTTTGAAACGTTGTAAACTTTATTGATATTGCATTGAAAATTGCCACTTTTTAAACTGTCTTAAGTTTCCATATATTTGGTAAAAATGAAGAAATTTGTTTGTTTTTTGTGTGTTTCGCTTACCATAAAACTTATTTTCCGTCCTATCGGAAACCAAAAACTGGTCATCACGCATGGAGAAGTCTTCTTCTTGCTCGTCACCAGGGAACGTTTCATCGCTATCTGGCGAACTAAAGCAAAAAGGTAATTGTAAATACACGACAATTGCTAAATCCTCACATAGGTATAGGGACGACTAACCACAGCAACATGTAGGTGCAGTTTACGTATGGAACATCTAGAAACAACAAGAGTTGTGAATGGACATTCATTGATAGGGCGCCCATAGACACTCAAAGTGGAGGCATCAGGCAGGGGATTTACACCGTAACTGCAGGGTACAACTTGGCCTTGGCCAACTAATTTACATACCTTACGTTTGTGTTTGGTATTGTGTTTGGTGTAGTGTCGCGAGCCACACAGCTTCTTCTGAAAAATTATTTAGGTATGATGCTCCTTCCACAAGCTGTTGCAAAAACGTGATACAAAACTTTGGGATCATGAAATGGATTTGATGAAAAAACTACATCCTCCCAAAACTTTTGCCACTTATTTTCAACAGTCTATCGTTGGAAAAAGTACAAACTAGTAAATCCCAAAACGTGTAACATGAAGCACCAGAAACCTTATTCTTTGATAGCTGAAGATAAGTTTTGCTTGCATTTCAAGCTTACCTTCTGGTTATTCTCCTAACCATCACCCTCTGAGTTGTTTGCATTGGTATTGGTGACGGTGAAGGCGCTCCCGGTGGTCCCAAAGTGGCGTCCAAAGCGTTCTTCAAACTATCAGGATGCGGAAGTTGATTTCCATACAAAGGCTGCCCGTTGTGCCCACTTTCCATACCGTCCCTCGTAGGAGATCCTCTCAACGGAGTCCTCAAGCTTTGCGGCAACAATTCCACGAGGTTCGTCGAGTGCGGCTGATACCGCAGTATCAAAACGCAAGTTGACACTAAAGTGTACGCCAACAAGGTGCCAATGGACATCATTTCCACCAGGATGTCTAGTCTTATCAAGAGAGCGGCCACGGCTGCTGATAAACCACTGACGAAAGTGGCCAACGCCGGCGTTCCGGTGCTTGGCCAAACTTGAGAAAAAATTCTAGATTCCAAAAAATATATATAATGTCATTCGAGAAATACATCGATTGGTCATACTTGAAAATAAGTCCGTCTTGAGCCATAGCGTAGACGATTCGCGGCATCGGAAACATGGACCCGAACATGCTGACTGTCAAACCAGCTAATGCACCAACGGCAACGATATATTTACATTTGTAAGCACCTACTTGCCCGAACATCTCCACTAACGCTGAATCTTCGTCAACTTTGTTGTATGGAACTGAAAGAAATGTCAATTAGCCTAACCGTTTTGCTCCTGAGAGCTGTTGGTTTTACCAATTAGGGTGAGTATCATCGAACTGGTGACATAAGCAGTTAGTATGATAACTAAGCTCGACACTATTGCTAACGGTATAGATTTTTTTGGGTTAGTTGCTTCTTCGCCAGTGGTTGCTATGATATCAAAACCAATGAAAGCGTAGAAACAAGTGGCTGCACCAGTAAATACCTTAAAAAAACAGGAAAAGTTATTTTGTCCAACATTTATAGCTATGTAGTTGGTATTTTTTTGCCATGGCGTACAAGAAGAAATAAGCGTCTAGGAGAACATAAAATAACCTGTGGTTAAAGTAAGAAATGAAATGGAAATTGATCCTTGATGAATTTTTACTTTGAAATGCGCATGGGTAATTCTTTTATAGACCATGTTTTTGTTTGGAAGAGAGACTAGAATGTTTTTGTTTCTACATGTCATGTAGAAACAAAAACAAGTAAAGCTTTGAAAACTAAGTTGAATAGTACATCTCTAGGTAGGATTCAACTTACAAGGGATCACAGGCAAGTATGTCTCACCGATTTAAATGAAACTTGGTGGGTTTATAGACTGATGTGGTGTAAGAACAACGGTAACCTTTTTAGATGCGGAATCGCCCGTTTTCAGGGGGTGGAGCGCTCTATCGGCAACACAACCCTTCGCTATTTGCTTTAATATCTCCAAAACTGTAAGACATATCAGAAAAAAGTTGGGATAAATATTTAACAGTTTTAGTAGTACTAAAGGATAGCGACAATAGTTTTCTTC
>JAWQRJ010004379.1:0-11109 GCA_033557515.1 Diorygopyx duplodentatus
GAAGTAACCCATCAGTTTATTGACAATGGTGACTGCGTTTTTATCATTTATGTAATACACTTGTGCAAATTGTGTTTTTCCTATTGACCTTCACGCGTGTGGACATATAACTCTTCCCCCGCTAGATCTGACTTCCTCCTGGATGTCACTTCTCGTCCTTGTCTTCTGACGTAACATAGAAGTAAATGATTTCTTCCATTGACTTGTTTAGCTTTTCTATAATGTTGTCTCTGTTGTATATCGTTATTGTCCTTCATCTTTTTCCCCCCATAATTAATCTTCTCTCCTTTAAACCATCTGATTTTATTCTTTGTTTCACCTCTTTTGAATCTCCCTTGTTACTCCTGTTAAGATCCTTCCGTTTGCTCTGCCCTTCCTTCTTTCTTTATCTATGTTATTTCAAACTGGTCACTTTGCCTTATTTTGACCCTTTGATTTCTTGATTTGCTCACGTGTGCACGCTGCTCAATCGTAACGTAACGTAATTCACAAGCATCCATGTTTTAGGCGTGCGATTTTATAAATCCCTCGGTTATCTCAGCTTGCAAGTACGTCTCACACTGTTCGATTTAGAAACCGGTTTACTTGGAAATCTAACTGACAGCGCGTGGTACGATATTCATGATATACCAAGGTAAGTACTATGAGACACTAAAATCTAATAGCCACAGTCTCAGTTTCAAAGTTGAAAATGCTTCTATCGTTTTTAGAGAAGAAATCGAAGTACGCAGTGCGGACGTTCCGACACGTTCGGAGCACGGACAGTCGCGTATCGTCAGCACAAACAACAGGCAATACGTTCGATTCACGCACACCTCGTTCGAAGCCGATTTCGCGCAAACCACCGTTCCGTTTTTCGACGCGCAACCGGTGGTGTCCGCGGGACCCCTTCACGGACTGGGGCTTTATTACAAACGGCACCGGAAAAACCGAGACGAAGACTACGGCGGGTTTTTGGGGATTAAACTGTTAACGTACGATTTTAGGGAATACCTAAGGGATCGGGCAAATAAATTGTAGAACTTTTCTTTTTGTTCTGACTGATTGTATTTTGTATTCCGAGTTTTCTTGATTTTTTTTTCTTTAATATACATCCTTAAATAGCTAATTAAGGAGAGAGGGGTGGGAAGTAGCAGGATATATGTACAGAAAAATACTAAATTAAAAACGAAAATATTACATTACAATTGTGGGTAGTACTTACAGAATAAGATCCATTGGTACAAAAATGTATAAATACTGACTTTCCTTGACGGACACGCGCTTAACTTAAGAATAATTTATACAGTTCAGCTTCGAACTTAAGGGTACTGCCGTTTAGAACACTATTACGTAGTATGTATAAAATATGTATAAAAACGTTAATAAGACTGCCTTTTAAAATAAACGAAATCATAAAAGGTAGAGTATGTTGTTTTGTGTCTTTTTCCTGTGAGACACTTTTTTTTTAAAACTATTTTCCAAACGAACTTTTCATTAGTATTTTTTTAAATATTTTTCAAGTATCTAATAAAAATAAATAATAGATTGAAATTCACAAAAAAATTAAGAATATATCACTTAAATTTTACGTTACAGTTGTAAATCTTTCATAAAGTGCCCCAAATCATCAAAACTTTACCATCACTTCGTCTTTTAGTCCGTACTCCATTTAAATTTACAAGTGAATAAAAAAAAAACTAAGTTAAACCAAAACAGAATTTTAACATCAACACAAAAAACAACAACAGCCGAAATGCCGCACTCCCGACTTCGACGACTCGAAAAGAGGAAATGGAAAAAAAAAACTTACGCCAAACTCGCGGACAGGACGGCGCGATTGTTCCCGTTTGCCGTCCCGGGGTTCCCGACGGAGCACCGCCGCGGCCATCACGATATCGCGCAGGAGTTGCGCGGCACGCAGCTGCGGTTGTCGGCGCCCGGCGACGTCGGCGTGCTCACGAACTTCTTCTTGCCGCGGCCGCCCGCGCCCTTCCGCTGGCTGTGCGAGTACCGCAGCTGCGTCGGGCACGTCGTCGTCAGCGCGTACGACTTCAGGTGCGACTTGACGCACGTCGGCAGCGGCAGCTGCTCGATGCCGTAGACGGTCGTGCGCGCGACTATCGCCCGACAGCACAGCTCCTGCAGGGACAGCACTGCCGGCGGGAGATGAAAATACGGTTACAAATACCGCGTGACTATAAATGATTGTGATTTTTTTTGCTCGCTTGCATGATTTTTTTGTTTTCCTGTTGGCATCCCTGATTTTCAATTTAAATTTGTCAAATCAAAACGTCAAATAAAATCAAATTCAATGTCGTTTGTTTATGAAACCCCTAACCTAAAAACAAATCTTGACATAAAGAGGGATTATTACCAAATCATTCAGGGATGCCAACCCACTATAATTGCCTCAATCATTTACAGTCACCCGGTATTTTCTACAATATCTTTTACAGGAATTCTCACTAGAAAGTCTTCTACGATGCAAGAATACATTAATAACTTTAAGGGGAAATTTCAAGTACTTTCAAGGTGTTTTATTTACCTGTAATCAAATTTTAAGACAACAAACATTGACAAATCTGAAATTTCACGCTTATTATTAGAAGATAAAATAATATGATTATTTGCTTTGTAAAGATGTGAAATCCATAGTTGAAATCCATCAACAATAATCGGTTGAGCTATGTTATTATTAATTGTTGTAGAGGTAATATTTCTTTGCTTTCACTATAAAAAAAAATAGTAAAACCGATTTCTATTAAAAAGGAATTATTAATAATCCTAAAAACAGATGCAATTAATCTTTAACTTTAATCACCACAAATTAAAATTGTAAAGCAATAATATTAGGTTGGATATTAAAAAAAAATGCATTGACAATTTAAAGTTGAAAGTAATGATTGAAACATTTTAAATTTTGTTGATAGTATTAGAAAAATATAAAAGAAATTACTATAAAACACTCTATGATTTTGCAGTATGGTTTTACAGTGTAAAATATTATTTATTAATCTATAATTTAGTATAAATTTATGGTTTCTTTGTAATTATCTAAAATAAAACATTAGTGCTATAAGCACAATTAGTGTCCATATTTCTAATAGTCATTATTACTAGTTTGATTAGCAAAAATTTAAATCAATCAATACTTTAATATTTATTTTTATATATTTTTTTCCGCGATTACTTTCATAAACTGACTCAAAGTACCGACGAAAGGGATAACAAAAAGAACCATTACCTTTATTCGATCTCCACAATCGCTCCATTCCATTCCTCTGCAACGCCATCCTAGACAGCTCGGAGAAGCTCTCGAGCACGTTAAAGTTGCACAACGGCGACACCTCGAAGAACGCCATCCGGTTCCTGCCGGCGTACTGGCGCGCGTCCCTCTCCGTCACCCGCCTGTTGAACTCGAGGTGCAGCCGGTTGCCGATGAGCACCTTCGGGACGCCGGGCGCGTGCTCCTCGACCTCCTTCAGCCAGCGGTCGAGCCCGTCGAACGACCACCGGTTCGTGATGTCGTAGACGAGCAGAACGCCCTGCGCGCCCCTCGAGTACGAGCGGATTATCGTGCAGAACCGGCCCTGGCCCGACGTGTCCCACAGCTGCAGCTTGACGCGCTTGCCGTCCAGCAGGATCGTTGTCGTCTTGTAGGCTGGGTTGCGAAACGTTAACGCGGCGAGAACGGAGGGAGGGGGGCGGGTTGGACTTACCGCTTCCGCTGCAGAACGGCGATTCCGAGGCGCCGTCGTCGAGCTCCGACAGGATCTCTTGCTTGCCGACATCGCTGTCGCCGACCAGCAAGAACTTTAGCAAGTAATCGTACTGCTTTTGAGGAGGTCTACCGGTATCCTCAGCCATAGTAACGGTGTCGGCCCAATCTTAACCATAATAGTGAATTTTTAATGCAATACTTTGCAGCACCTCCGAACTCGGTTCTGTTCCCTTCACTGCAAAAACTTTCTTACACTTTGTACACACACCGAAGATCATTAAAAATGCAAATTCCACATTTCCCAACTTCTATTTTTATTTTACAAGGTCGCTTGGCGTAGTGCAGTGTTAACATGCCTTTTGCTGATCGATTTATTAAATTGACATCGCGTTTAAATTCCTTTTAAACATTTAATTAATGGGTTATTTGACGGAAAACGTTCAAAGGTTTGTATTTTTGATGTAAATATTCATAGAAAAAATGACAATATGGAGTTTCACTGTCTGCTGTCAAATTGACAATAGCAACATCAGATTGCCAACTTTATCGCAAATCATAACTAACTTCATCTATCTTTCAATAAATCTAAAACTTTGCTTTTTACAAAAG
Organism: Diorygopyx duplodentatus; assembly: GCA_033557515.1. NCBI lineage: Eukaryota > Metazoa > Arthropoda > Insecta > Coleoptera > Scarabaeidae > Diorygopyx > Diorygopyx duplodentatus. The sequence continues at coordinate 4,313 of JAWQRJ010004379.1, forward strand.
CAAAGTTTTTAAAAGTCCCACACTTAAACAAAAAACAGTTTGGTTAATATTTAATAAAATATTATGAGCATCACATTATTAAATTAATTATTTATTAATGGTTAGTGACATTAAAGGTACTTTCATGGAGTATGCAGTTGGTACGAATGACGCATCTATACCACCAAGTCCGAAAAGACGCTTGTTTGAGTGTACGTGCTTGTTTGTGAAAGTGAGGTTAGGTGTAGTGACTCCAGTCCATATACCAGCGGAAAAATGGGAATTTTCGAAACAGTACAACGGGAAAAGGTCCACAACCTGGAGTACGACGTCGGGAACCTGGCGACCTTCGATTACAACGAGTTGAACTACGAAAAAATTTCGCGGTTAGAATCACCCTTCATCAAAATTAACATTTATTTTACAACATTATTACTAATAACTTTCAACGCGCAAGTCGACAACCATTAATTACTGAACCTAACGCGGGACAACGTCTACCTTTTGGTAAACAAAATTTGGGATTTGCCGACCGAACAGCACGAAGAAGCAATAGTTGCGAAGCTGCCGAAGCCCGCGTTCGTGTCGCCCCGCTCGAGGCCGGTTCCGAAGCCGCGGAAGCCCACCAAGTGGGAGGAGTTCGCGAAACTGAAGGGCATACAAAAGGAGAAAAAAAATAAGTCGAAATTATCTTGGGATGAGCATCTGAAGAAATGGGTGGCCCTCTACGGGTACAAACGTTCGAAGGCACAGACGGAGAAGGACTGGTTGATGGAGGTGCCGCAGAACGCCGACCCCATGGAAGATCAGTTCGCGAGGAAGGCGGAAGTAAAGACCTAACGGGTCGTTAAAAACGAACTGCAGCGGCTGAGGAACGTTGCGAAGGCGAGGAACGTTAAGGTACCACGGATGGGGGTTCTACCGGAAATGGCGTCATCGAAAGACGTAAGTCGTTAATGCAATAAATTTCTTAGTAATTTACGTAGACATAACCTGCTAGAGGGGGAAACTCTATATTATCATTTGAAATAGAAATATAGCACTCTCTAGCGAACGTGAGATAAAAGTAAACAAGTTTTATTTCTGAAATAACCTGTGTTTTATCCCCATATTGAAACTGAAAGTATTTTAGAGAATTTGCCCTCAACATCAGAGAGTTTACTGCAAAAAAATACATTACATTTTCAACAGTATTAAATCATTATATAACTATGTTCACAAACCTTTTAAAACTAATCGTAGTTGTAATTACGATAGCAATTAGCTTTAAAAATGGGCCAACTAATCCCTAAATGAGTGAAATTAATCTTGACAAAATTAGGCACCTTTTACTGGAAGTTTTCTATCGGTAAGACAAGTGCACCAGTGTTTAACACTAGTAAAACAAGAAAAGATAATTTTCTTCAGTAACTAATAATACTGGAAGCTGGCAAAAGTCTAATTTCCTGTTTTTATAAGCCACACAAAAACTCTTTTTAGAATCTCCGCTATAAATAGCTCTAGCATTTAAACAAAAATAATTGAGAACATTTACTCACAAACACCAGTACACCAGTGATTGACACCTGAAAATGAAAATGTACCTGTCTTTGACATTACAAATACCAGTCTTTGGCATTTTTTAACGGTCTCTTGAAATATAGTAGTATACTTACTTAAGGAAAGAAGTAACACTTGCAAACTCATCTTACCAACAAAATATAAATAATATGGTAAACAAAATGATTTAATATAGTAAACGAAATAAATCAATATCAGTTCCTATAAACGAACAATAAGTTAACTTGCAGCGTTTTATTGTTTTTGTGTGAATTAACGCTTGAAATTTGTAATATAGTCAAAGCAAACCAGAAGTGAGAATAGCCAGACAAATAACTTAAGGTGAACGGCTTAAAGAAACTGCTGATACATTGGTCAATTTTTAATCACTTTTTATTCAGACATTTTAAAAATTAAGTACAAATTATTTTGTAAAAATAAGTATGGTAAAACAAACATTTTAGACCAAAAATAAAATACATTATAAATAAATTCAAATTCACGTTTTTTTGAATAGTCACATAATAAATATAAACTTTTTCATAAATATCAACTGGTTCATTAAATTCATATTTCTGTCTAGCTACAGTCGACACAACCTTAGAAGATGGCAGTTTCCCAATAATAGCTTTTTTATGTACAAAACTAACATCTTCTTCCACCAATTATAAAGTTTTTTATCTTTATTTATAAAGAGTGCATTTGTGCTTGCCACTTTTAAATTCAACTAAAACACTCGGGACCTCCAGTTCCTTGAAATTAATCGCACCTATATCCGGATGCGTGTTACACAAACCTGTTTTCAACTATTAGAAACACAAGGCAAGCTTCGTTCATTGAACCTCGGACTTTAATGTGTAAACTGGATTAAATACTCGATAAACTAGAAGAATGGATTACCCCTATTTTAGGATGTAAATATAAAGGTACCAAATAATTTTTTCAACGAAAATCTCGGGCGGTTTTTTCAAAAGATTCATTAAATAAAAAATAGCAAATAAATCAAACACAAATACAACAGTACGTAGAGTGTTTCGTTCATTTTAAACCCAACATATAAAATATATAAGTAATAAACTGCCAATTAACTGCCAAAAACTGTTTTGCGATAACTTTATTTGTTTAAAAGTTATTTGGCAAAAAATGAGTTTTTTTCTCCTTCTAAACTTCAAAGGGTTATAGCATCAAAGCTTTCGGCTTTCGTGCAACAGTTAAGAGGTTGACTAGGTGTTTTGCGACACCCTGCACAATAATATCCTAATTTTCACGTTCGATCGTGAAACATCTGAATGTGGCCGTAACCGTGGCCAAATCCTCGACGGCCAGCTTGGGAAAGTTCCAAGCGAAATTGCCGAGAGAGAAGGATGCGAGGGGCGTGGCCGCGATCACCCCAGGCGCCTCGAGGAAGCGAAAGATGCTCCAGAGGATCGCCGAGCAGGAGCGTCGCGAAAACTTGGACCTGGTGAACGCGGTTCTGAAGAAACGGCCGAAGATCGACATCGAGAAAGCGGTCAACAGGCACATCAATTGAGTGCAGTTACGATGAGTCGTATTCTTTTATGTTATTGTGAGCTCTCGGGGGGAAAGAGTTGTTTTATTAAAAATTTGGGGAAGTAAATTTTACCCCGTTTTCTGGCTGGAAAACGGGGTAAATTGATTTCGTCTTTTGTTACAAAGAAAAAAACAAAAAATGTTAATAAAACATTTGTTTCTCCGACTAAATTTTTCGTACAATTAAAACTTCGTTGGTTATTGCTAAAGAAACTGAAATAATTGTACAAGATTTTAATTTGGTTAAGCTGAATTTCCCCCTGTTTTCTTTTGCAAATATTTCTATAATACTTAAGGCAATTCAAATAAAACCATTACTCCTAATTTTTCGTAGCTTTCTTTTATTTAAGGAATCATTCAAATTCTTAGGCGAACGCTACACGCTCAATATTTATCGCGATATTACGATGTGTATTGATGGATCACGTGCGACTCGTGGAGTACACTAGACGTACAATATTTATGGTGATATATTTTGCGTTAGACAGTGGCAGGTGTCACAAATGGCAGAATAAAATCAAGTAAAAGCATGTGTAGCGTTCGTACTGGCATTTTCATTAAAGCGGCGAGTGAAGAGAAAACGTTGGACAAAGAAATGGCTTCAAGATCGAGACAAATACACGCACCTAAATTTATTAAACACAATTCGGCTTAACAAGGAAATGGACGACTATGAAAATTATTTCCGCATGTCTAGTGACTGTTTTGAAAATATTCTCAAATTAGTTACCCCATTTTTGTCTAAACAAGATACAATAATGCGAACGGTAATTTCGGCAAGAGAAAAGGGGAAAAGTGCTCCCCGCACTCGCTTTGTGGATGCGACATGCTGAAAACACAACGTGTACTGACGTGACAGGTGTCAATATTTATCGATTTAGCGTGTGATATCACCATGATGCGTGATACGAATTTCGAGGTATCTAGAAATCCCGAGATCCGTATCGTGATCCATCAATATATCACCCTACACAATCAATAAACATCACGATCCAATATCGCGATCCAAATATCGCGATAAATATTGAGCGTGTAGCGTTCGCCTAAGTGTGAAAGTGATTCTGCGGTTGATTTCGTAGGATTTTACGTCTCTTAATGGGAATAAATATGGTGGTCGGTTCACAAGGCTTGCATTTCACTACTAAATTAAATCCACGTCACCGAATATTAGGTTCAGAAAATGTGAGATCACCATTACATTTTTTGCACTTGACTACGTCGCTGAGATCACTAAAAACCAAAAGGAAATTAATAATTCCGTATCCGAAACTTGCGTTAACTTTAATGTCAATTTCGATCTTTGGTGACCTTTCTACCTGCTTCGACATGACCTTCTGTTTTTCGCTGTAACTTTGTCAGAAATTCAATGATTAAAAAACGGTTTTCAGGACATTAATTTTTTTTCTCGCTTTTTTTTTAAACTTTCAGTGTGGGTGGGGTCCCTTTCTTAATCTATCGCCCTGGGGTTTTAACTTTAATAAAGGGTATAATATTTTTTAATTTATACAAAGGATTTTGCACGAATTTATTTCTTGAGAACAGGTTTGCCAAAAATTATGGGATATTTACTTGTTTAACCGTTTGAGTCCCAGGGGTCATTGGAAAAAAGATGGTCGACAAATGCCGAAAATCGCCATAGCACATGTCTTAATCGAGTGCGAAGATTTTTTGACACCCCATCTGAAGAAGCGATTGCGCTCCTTGGGACTCAAACGGTTAAGTATGTGAAATGATTTTTTGGGTGATTTTTCAAGGATATAAGAATGATGAACTTCATTGAAGAAAGTCATTTTCCGTAAAAATGCTTATTTTTGTGAAAAAATTTTTTTACAAATTTTTCATGTGACTAACCAAAATTTGACTGGTTCCCTTTGCGCTTTATTAAATTGAAATACTGACAATAATTTATATATCGTACCGAGTCTTAATTTTTTCACCAGCACCCCTCCTCGATGTGAGCCCGAGCTCGATGTGATAATTTTCGATCCTTGGTGGCAGGTTCGACGTTTCTGTCTTTAGTTAAAACTACGCATACCTCTACTCAAGGATAGCCATCAGAGCGGTAAAAAGCGTACTGGTTTGAGGTGACTTATAAAAACTGACACCGCATTTATGCGCAAATAAATTGGAGGCTCTTCGCTCTCCGCATGGCTCTTAGAATCCTTTCATTGACATCCTTGTCCTGCTCTCTTCTTTCCTCCACTATTGTTCCCAGATATTGAAAACTATCCACTTGTTCAATCTTTACATTGTCAATCTTTATGTTTATATGTAGTTTCCTTCTCTCCTGTTATTACCATCACCTTTGTCTTGTCTTTGTTCAGCTTCATACCGTTTCCTGTTAGTTCTTCGTTCCATACATTCAGATTTTCCTGTAAGTCCCTCTCATTTCTTGCCAGGAGTACCACGTCGTCGGCACAAGCGCATTCTGATAGCTCTATTCTCTGCATGTTTCTGTATCCGATGTGCAGCTTGCTTGTTCTTTACTCGGTGCTTCTTATGATGTCATCCATCAAGGTTATAAACAGCGTGGGGCTTATAATTCCTCCTTGTCGTATTCCTTTTGTTGTCTTGAAAATGTCTGACCTCATGTTATTACATCTTACGTAGCTCCGGCTGTTCCTGTACAGGCTTTGTATTGTCCTTAGGAGTTTTCTATTTACTTCTCTAATTGTCAGGCTCTTCTATATCTCTTTCTTTGTTACTCGATCAAAAGCCTTTTCTAAATTTATAAATGCCAGATATACTTTTCTCCGGTGTTTTTTTGCTTTACTGATTATTTCTTTAATAGCGAATATGTGGTCCTGCGCACTTCCTCCTTTCCTAAAGCCGCTTTGTGTCTCTTCTAGCGTTGCTTCTGTAATGGTCCTCATTCTTTTCTCCAATACTCTTTCGTACGCCTTTAATACTGTGCTGAGTAGCATTATGTCTCTATAGTTGCTGCAGGTTTTCCTATCTCCCTTCTTATATATCGGTAATAGAACGCCTACTTCCCAGTCCTTTGGTATTTTTTCTTGTCTCCATACTCTGTTACATATTTGCAGTAAGTATTCCGTTGCTTCCTGTCCTATATACTTTATCATCTCAGATGTGATCCTATCATGTCCCGGTGCTTTACCTGTTTTTAAGCCCTTTATTGTTTCCCACAATTCTTCATATGTTATATTCCCTGTTTCTGCTTTCTCGTCTTGTATATTTATTTCTTCGCTACTTGCTATTTTCTCTTCCTCTGCACATAGCAGCTCTTGAAAATATTGCTTCCACCTTGCCATTATTTCTTGCTCCTCCTTGACAATTCGCCCCTCCTTACTCTTAATCTGTATTGTGTGTTGTGTTCTTCCTTTCCTCGTATTCTTCAACACTTTGTAGAAGAGTTTCTGATTCCCACTACTAATTCTCTCAATCTTCTCTCCAAATTCTCTCCATGATTTTTCTTTACTGGCTATTACCATCTCTTTGACTGTCTTTCTTTGTCGTTTGTACTTGTCATAGTTTTCCCTCGTTTTGTTAGTCGGGTACTTCTTCCATGCTCGTTTCTTTTCCCCTACTTTTTCTCTCATTTTCTCATTCCACCATGCAGTTTGTTTCCTATAGTTGCTTGCTCTGCAGACTCCACATGCCCCCCGTGCGGCTTTCATTATTATGTTCTTAAATTTGTCCCATCCTTTGTCTATGTCCTCCGATTCTTCAATGTTTCTACTTTCTGCAATTTCTCTTACAATTAATTC
>JAWQRJ010004380.1:0-11109 GCA_033557515.1 Diorygopyx duplodentatus
CTGAAAACTATCAACCCAGAAAGGCTAACACATTTTCTACAAATGAAATAAAACAATTTCTTGGAGAAGCCCCAGATGTTAAATATTTATTGTCGAAGGTGACATGTATCTTTGGTGTTATGGGAGCTTGTAGAAGACATGAGTTACACAAGTTGGAGTTTAAGGATGTAAATGATATTGGATCAACCCTTTTAGTCACAATTAAAAATACAAATACGAAGATAACACGAAAATTCAGTTATAGGAAAATATTATGACATTTGCAAGAAATACATGAATCTTCGTCCACAAAATTGTATTACCCCATCTTTTTTTATCAATTACTTAAACGTAACACAAAGTTGCTTTAAATTTTAACATAGAATTCAAAAATGCAATAAAATACAGGGTTTTCCGTTAGAAATAAGCAAATTGAGTACCGCTTCCGGTATAACCGGAATTGATCAAATATTTTAGTTAAGACTGCCGTACCCAAAAACCAATGATCCCAAACTTCCAATGTTCTAATTTACCTGATTCTTCATATCTTTCTAATGAACCCTCATCCTGCCGGACCCTGCATAATTTGCTTTGGAATTTTGTGAGAAAAAACCATCAATGGGACACCTGTATCTCTACTTTCATACATTACAGTGTTCGTCTTTACCGAAAGAAGGTCTCTGTATCTAATTCTTCTGAATTAATTCTCTTCATTTCCTTAATTTTATAATTTGCCGTGCTTTCACTGTTTCAGTTAATTACTTTAAAACAATCTAAATGTGTATTACATTTGAAGGTATATTCGCAATTAAAATTCCGTATTATATAAACAAACAAGTGCCCAAAACAAACTAAATTTGCACCCTGAAGTTAGAACATACAAATGCTTTTATTCGGTTAAACGGACGTACCCTGTCTTGACAGAAGTAGCCAAAGCCTACTATCCCGGACAGGGCTAGAAAACAGCAGAAGATGACGACACTCTTCAGCCGGGACTTTGGCTCCATTGGCTTGATTTCATAGAAGCTGCCGTTCGGGAACAGCAAAGCGATGTCGCTGTCTATTACTTGCACGGAAACGCTCTTAAAATCCTTCATTATTTGTCCATTGCAGTTCACAGTGTTATACGGCCGTCGACGCGCAAACACTAGTGACGCGGACAGCTGTTCGGACTGTCGATTTCACGGAGGGACGATCGTGTTGACATAACACCGATTCGCAAACAGAAATAACCTGGCCGACTTACACGAACGTAGCCAAACACCGACTGGCCGGCAGCGCGATGCGCGGCAACGTTCAGAGCGGTTCAGTGGTGAACGTACCGCACAGGGCCGGACACAAGCATATGGTGATAAAAAAAAGTTACGACGAAAAACAAAACTTTTTTTAGTTAAATTTGTTGTATTATATTTGTTTTGAAAAGGTTGTCTGCTGTTTATAGTTACTAATATACATTTTTTTATATATTAATTACATACAATATTAATTATATACATTATTATTTTTTTCTTTTTCTTTCGGTATGATTTATATACTGAAAGAAAGCTGAAAGGTCCAATGTTTTCAATTGGCTACAATAATTTTTGAAAACATATATTGGATTTTTTACAAAAAAAAAACCAATGCGTTAAAGAATTATTTTTGGGTTAAAATAACATAAGGTGTTACAGTTTTTGTTTATAACTCATAAACGGGTTTGTGTAGAAAGAACTATGATTTATATACTGAAAGAAAGCTGGAATTCCAACGTTTTGAATTGGCTACAATACTTTTTGAAAAATATATCGTATTTTTTACAAAAAAAAAAACAAATGCGTTAAAGAATTATTTTTGGGTTAACATAATGTAAGGTGTTTACAGATTTTGTTGTAACTCATAATCAGGTTTGTGTAGAATTATGATTTATATACACAAAGAAAGCTGAAAGTCCAACGTTTTCAATTGACTACAATAATTTTTGAATCAACTAGTGTGGATCACTCACACTACTTTCTCTTTCCTAACACCTACATGAAAAATGGTTTTATCTAACTAAAACTAAAACAAAGAGAAATTTCTATATAACACCCAAAGAAGAACGTCCATACAGACCCTGCAAAAGCAAGAGATTGTGTTTGCAGGGAAATCTGGGGACCAAACAGTCCAGATTTTAATGCGTTGGTTTTGGGTTTTTTCAATTCCATTCAATCGGTTCAGAATTATGCATACGAAAGCATATTGGGATACAAATTGGGAAACTTTAGATAACGTTTTTTTGTCATTTCAATTAGCTATGAAATCTGCATTATTACATAAAGGGTGTACAACTACAAACTACAACACGTAAGTAAAATGAAGTTAAGACGAAGATCGACTTTAATGACTTGTATAAAGTATGACGAAAACGCCGTTAAAACAGTACAGGAATTTTTGCAGAATAATGTTTAAAATGTTAAACATTATTAAATTTAAAATGTTAACCTGTTGTGTTTATAATTTATCTGTTTTCTCCTTGAATTAAAAAATGTTTGTTCAGTAATTCCTCGTTTTCTTACTTTTTACGAAATGTAGCAACTATTTCCGGACAAAAATCGAAGTGAAATGTAGCAACTATTTTTGGACAGAGGAAGTATAAACAAATAAAGATAATAAAAAAGTAGTAGAAACAATTTAATAATTAATTTGTGGGTGATATATTCTACAGCATGGATCAATGCATACACCTATATCGCATTCCTTGCATTGACAGCTACTTTCTCGTCGTATTTACTACATACTACACACTTTCGCATTTGATTTTTTTCGAAGACAGATTAAAATATGTACTTGGAAAATACCTTTCAATAAGACGTAATGGATCATCAGTATTTCTTTTCTCTTGGTATTACATTTGAAGTTCCAAGATATTTTTCAAATATTTGTTTGATAAATTGTAAATGAAATGTCGCGAAATGTAATTCTTTACCTGAAACGTATTATAATCTTGAACACATATCGGTTTTTGTGTCGGCAATTTTGTTCAGTAATGTAGCTTCTGCATCTACGATATCAGAGTAATGCAATCTGGTCAAAATGTAAACTTCTCTCTACTATATTGCGTTTTTTTTACGGTACCACAAGTATTTATCCTGTTAAATGTAAGGTGGTAAATAAAATTTGACGTGTGCACCAGTTACCAACATATAAACTGTGCCCTTTCCTGAGATAATCTTTCATTAGAATCATGGCTATATTACCGGATTTACCCTAATTTTCTTGAAACACAGAAATTTGTGTTTGCGAACCTGAATATACAAGCATGTCTAAAATACTTAATTTTACGGTCACAAGCAAGAGCTTTATGCCAAATCGATTGCGTTTAGATGGAATAAATTATTTGAACGATACGCGACCTTTGAACAATAATAAGCTTTCGTCGATACAAATATTCTGAAAAGCACAAATATTTTGTTTTAAGAACAATCGAAATCTAGCATTTATGTCACGACAATTTTGAACAATTTGTCTTGACATTTTGATAGTTCGGGATTGCTAAAATGTAGGCACTGCATTAAATTGAAAAATCCATCTCGAGGTATAATATTATGAAAAATGTCAGTTTTTATAAATTTGTCGTTCGACCAATATTCCGAGCAAAATCGTTTTTTTACGCATAACATTAACAATAAGGTACCCAAAAAACAATACATTTCTTCTATATTAGTATTATACCGTGAATTTATTTGCAAATTAATTTTCCAACGACGCTTCTTTTTAGAAAAGTGATATTTATTTGTTTCTTCTACAATGAAATTCACTAAAGATTCTGAATAAAATGTGTAATGAAATTCTCTTCTTCGGAGGAGGATATTGTGTTAGGAAACTCTTTCTCAACAAAGAAACATTTCTTCCTCATTACTACTTATCTGTGGAAGTTTTTTTTTCTTTTGGCCAAAGATTTTCAGGGTGTATATATTATTTAGAAAAATAACGTATGGATAAAATTAAAAAAACTGATCACAAATTGAAATAAATAAACACTTACATAGGGAGTAAAGGAACAGGTTAATGCGAGTCAATACACGATGCGATTGTACGTACGAGAGCAGTGGAATTAAACTGAATATGAAATGACAATGGCTGAACAATATTGAAACAAATACCGGTATTCATTTTTTGACTGAATCGTGTTTGCATTATTGATTCCGCCCCCCATCTTAATATTTATGAGTTTACTGTTAACCGCACAATGACACGTCTGAGCTTCAAAGAATTAGGGGAAAACTGAAAACTTAATTGTCGAAGCACAGAAAGAAAGGCTGGAAGTTTCAGTTTCGATTGCGGATGCAAAGACAAACATTTGTTTATGACAGCCGTTTACCTATTAAAGTTTATTACATATAAACAAACCACGTTTCCTTACCTAATCATCGTAATCTCCTGGCTTCACGTTCAGACTCTAGCAACGTAAGGATATCGCCTTCACGAACAGGGCCTTTTACGTTCCTTATGATCTGCCTGTTTTGCTCACCTAGGAATTCAACTTTTACTTGGGTGCACTGCCCCTGGGATCCGGTGCGGCCCAAGACTTTGATGACGCGCGCTCTGACGACTGATTTGTCCATGTTGAATCCTTAAATTCTCGAAAATAACGCACCACGTGCTCAAAAACAGTGGCTAGCTAACGCTGTCGGAAATGAAAAGGAATTTTGTTTTGCGCCTGCGCTGTAGATATGCGTTTTGGCAACTTTAAATAATAAAAATTCCTAAATTTACGGTTTACTTTTTGAAAAAAAGTTCGATTGGATTAAACTATCGGCCATTGCAAACGTATTTTATTTACAAGAAAAGAAACTTTTCATTTTTAAAAGATTAGAATAAGTACAAATAGGAAAATGAAAACTTTATGCGTTTGAGAGATCAGCTGACATTTAGAAAAAAAAATGTTGCACGCCTGCGACAAGACTGTTGCCTATTAAATTGTCAAATCACTCAAAATTTGTCAAAATCGCACGCTAGTTAAATGTGCCCTCGAACAATAGAGTGTACCTGCGATGTACTGCCTTCAGTGGTTAATACCAGTTTTATTGATACCAAAACCCTTGAATCCAGCCTTAGTTCAGACGCACGTCATGTTCATGGTCCTGTATCTGATAGGATTTTTCCTGGAAAAGAAGCCTTGCACGATATGCAGCCTAATATTTTTGGTGGCCGTTTTCCTTATATGTTATAGCGGAGTGGGAAATTGCGTGCTGTGGACTTCTGGTCCGTGTAATAGTGAGAATGGATAGCCCCGACATCAGCTTAGAGTTTTTCGCATTGACTGTTTTTCTATTTAACATTGGCTGTACGATTTAGGTACAATTAAAAATTGTACGTCCTGCGAGTTACTTAGTGTACGGTGAAACTATTAAAACGACATCAATTTGGACTAATTCCCATCTTTATTTCGTTTCTATATTATATGTTTGCATGAATATTGTATTAAACAAAAAAATTATGTCCGTTGTAGCTCATTCCGTTGTACCACCAAATAACTTTTGGAAAGCATTTTGTATTATTGATTTGTACATAACCACACTGTACATACAAGTATTGTATAACTTATTATACAGTTAAGGATTTTTATTATGTGACCATAACGTACGCGTGTGTATGCGATGATTGTTGCATTATTTAAATAATTCCTATAAGGGGAAATAATAGTTACAATAAATTTTATAAGTTGCAAAGTGATTGTTTTATTTTTGGAATTATTTTTTTTTGTTTTGAACTTCAAACCTTTTAAAATTATACTATGCAAATTTTTATCTCCAAAAGATGTAATAAAAAATATTAACTGGAATATTAATAAAATCCCTTTTTTAGAATAAAGTTTCAATAAAAATTAAGCTGTAATAACTATCAAAAATTGTAAAAAAATCTTTATACTGTTTATCCAAATAAATATTTCAAGGGCGTTAGAGAACCTTTATTTCTATTTCTTCTTTTATTTGGTAAATGATCATTAAATTCCTTTGTCGTCAAATTAGTTTGCAAATTTCAAAAATGTGTTTTATAGTGACTAATTGTCAGGGAGTAAATTCCATTCTTCCAGATTTAAATTGTAGGGATTTTTATTATAACCACCTTCATGTTGATTTGTGAACGGTGTAAAGTAAACAACAGGCTGTAAAGTAGCTGTCAGTTTTGAAAGATAGACTTTTTGGTATTCACGAAGTAAAAAAAACTTCAAACTACAAAATTTTCGTGTTTTTAAAGGAAATTATCCGCTAGCATTCGTAAGTGAACATGTATACTAAGTTTTGACAAACACTTGATTTAATAATTTTAGAACCATCACAATTAATTAACGATATGGAATCGGTACAACAAGAACTGAACGAGGCTATAGCAGCTAAAGAAAGCATACGTATTAAAATGGCATTGAATAAAATGTTGTCAAACAGTTCCAACATAGAGTTAAAAGTACCGAGTTCGTTTGTGGCTCTCCTTGCGGTTCAAGACACTGACGTACTCGTGCTTACATTTCAATGTATAGCTGAATTAGCCAAAGTAGACCACAATCGCAAAATATTCACTGACGAAATTCTAATTTTGCACATGTTGCAAAAATGCGAAGCTTTAACTAACAGCAATCTCTTTCATTATGTGCGTGCTATCGGAAATATTGCGTACGAAAACGACGACGCTAGAAATATTATCGGTGCGGAAGGTTTAAAAACTTTATGTAAAACATTAAAACATATCGTCGCTGGCTGGACTACGGCAAACGATTCCGCATTACTGACAGCAGTTTTCGGTTGTTTGCTAAACGTAATTATGTCCGACGATGAACTGCAAAAGTGTTTGTATGAAGAGAAAATTTTGAATGTGGTTGAAAGAGTACTTCAACTGATCTCAGGGCAATTCAAGAAATACGAAGACTGCATTTCTTATATAGTTCATATTGTCAGCTATGTAACTGATCATATGATCGACGAATGGATTAGTACGAATTTGTGCACTCAATTAGTCAATATTTTGAAAGTATCTGAAAATCCCGAAGTTTCAGTGCTTTGTTTAGGAATTTTGAGGCAACAGTCTGAGAATGGTGAGTTTTGGATATTTTCTTGGGGACTTTACGTTGCAGACTTAAAGAGTTAAGTTGGTAGTGTTAGCACCAATTCAAAAAGTCTGCTTGCTTGGATAAAGATATCAAAAACTTTCTGCAAATATGTTATAAAGTAGTTTTTTTTTTTCGAAGACTTGAGCTATTCAAACCAATCAATTATCAAAAAATAAAATGCTTTTTAAAAGAGACATTTCTTTGCCAAAGTCTTCCAATTCCTTTATTTCTTTTTCCAGATGATCTGAAAACTTGTTTGGCCATAAATGGCACATGTGAACTAATATACGATCTTGTTCAAAGATATGGAAGTGCGGTAGATGATGAGGAGAGCCGTGCCGCTTTGAAGATTGCATGTGACTTGATTGTTTTAATATTGACTGGAGGTGAGAATGTTTTTCAGTTATTCTTCTTAATCTTCGAAAAATATTGATTAATCAAATTAATAAATATAGACAACTCTGCTCTTATTTAAAGCTATCATATTTAATTAAAATCATAATTAACTCATTCTTAATGTGTTTTACAAAGCAGGGTCTTTGAAGAGGTGGTAAACCGTAGAAATAAAAGAATTACAGTCCCAAGTGGGAACTAAATTTACCTACATGGACAGTTCCGTTTAGTCATCACAGTAATTTTGTAATAATAATTGATATGATAAAAATGTTATTTCAGAGGTAGATTTCTCTTATGTTGTTTACCTAACAATTCTTAAGTATTTTAAAAAGCATTTTAAAATGATATAAACATATGAATCCCAAATACAAATATGTTTGCATTATGAAAGAAAATAAAATCAGTTTTATTAACAGCCAAAAAGGAAAACCTCTAATTAAACGTAACTATTAACTAGTGTTACTGATATATTTAGTTGAAGAGGATAGACGAGGATTATTTTAAAAAAAATCATCATAAATCCAAAAATGTTATTAAGGAAACAGTACAAATATTATATAATAGAGGGTGTCTACCGTAGACCATCCATTAGAAATAGATGGGGAACGAATAAAGCTAAAAATCTGAAAATTTGGATTTGAATATGGTAGGAAGGGCACAAAAAGATAAAAATATTTTCAATAATCTGGCGGCTCCGGGTATACCGGAAGATGATAACAGCTTTGTTAATTTAAATGTAATGACCCCAATTTAATTTTTTTTTTCGTAAACTACTTTCAGTTTTCAACAACTTTCCTAATACACATATTTGCCAGGTCTAACCTTAATCGTTTTCGAGATATTGAATTTTTTCGTAAAAATTATGCAACCGCAGCATAATTTTTAAAAATCGAATTTTCATAATTAGACTTATGCGATAATAGAAATTGTTCATTATTAGATTCATTTCAATCAGGTATCGTAATTAAACTGTTTGGTGATAATGAAAAATGTACGCTTCTGGTTGTTTATTTTAATTTGCGACCCTACATGTTTCGGTAATCTTGAATTACCATCCTCAGGGGTTATCTACAAAAATATTGACATTTTCTATTCTATTGTGAATGCTAATTATAATTAAAACTTTTAAAATAAAGTGTAAATTTATAAAATCTAACTTTTTAAATATAAAAGTAACTTATCTTAACTGCGGTTAGTTATTAATTAAAATATAATACTCACTGTCAATTATCTTCTTAGTCATGGTGGATGATAACATTTTTCATTGTTTTTATTATTAATTGTGATTATTTGTGTTTAAATGTTGGTTGATCTGAAAAGTATTGTTTAATTATGTGTATATTTATCCATGTGATTCTTATTCTTATTACTCATCTTTATTGAAATTGTTGTTAAACGCGTGAAAATGAGTGTTTCGTAATTTTTTATATATAATCTTCCTCTGTAAAACGAATTTATTACTTATATGTGGTTTGTGCAATTAAATATGACCTAGGCATACTGATTAGTATTCTTAAATTGTAGATATCTTGTGTTATGTTTAGTGATGTAAAATACTTGGGCATTTATTTCTCTGGGTAGTTCAGGGGTATTAACCCGTGTAAATACCCAAAATCGGGGTATTTATAAAATGTATTAAAGGTATGACTGTATAAAATATATTTTTATTATTACTTCAATATTTTAACATTCCAAACCAACAGTAGGTAGGTACTATGGCAGTATAAAATTATTCAACTGTACGTTTTATCATGACTGACTAAGAATTGCACTATAGGTGTTTTAATTTTAAAGTAATATGAATATTATTTCAATTTTCTTCAACATTCCTAATAATAACACTCTAAATATCTGATGGAAAATGGGCTATCTTTTCTACCTAAAACGCAACTTGTTCGTTTCTTTTCCCCTACGAATCTGATTCCTACAATTTTCAAACGAATCTTCATATGAAGAAGAAGGAATGAACAGGAAAGAGGAAAGATGAAGGAAAATGGACGAAGCCAGAACACGAAGATACGAGAATAGAGGAACGAGGGAGACTGATAAAGATGGACGGAAAAAGACCCAACTAAGGAAAAAAGAAAGGTGAGGAAAGAAAAAGGAAGAAATGAAATGCGACCAGAAGAGGAAAGAGAAAGCAATTAGAAGTAAAAAGAAAGAATGAAAAACAAAGGTGCAATGTGAAAGAAGAAAACAAGTAGGTGCAAGACGAGAGAAGACGGAAGGAAGAACCAAAAATCTCTTAGGAATGATATGAATCACACATAGCTCTACGATATATAGTTCTACGATTCATGCGGTCTTCTAGAGTGGACAACAAAAGGAAGGATGCGAAAGAAGGAAACCGGAAAAGGAAGAGGGCAGAAGAAGGAGGAAACAACAAAGGAGAGGGGTGGCATTTCAAAGTGACAAAGAAAAACGAAGGGGAAAAGAACCATTAAGTAGAAAGAAGGAAAGAGGACCAAGATGATAGAGGATAGGAGGAAGAGCAAAAATGCAACAAGTACGAAATCGAAGAACCATAGAAGGCAGAAGAGCAATAATGAAGAAAAAGGAAAATGGAAGAAGGTGGTGTGATGCCATAATTCAGGGTTTAAGGTTTAACAAATACGTTTATTTGTCAATCTTTATTGACATATCATATTTGTCAACATCAATCTCGAAAAAGGAAGAAGAAGGAAGGAGGCGGGAGAAACCAACAGAAATATAAAATTTCAAAGCGGCAATAAACGAAGAGAAAAAGATTAAGAAAGTAAAAAGACAGATAGAGGGAAAATCCAAAATTTCATCCCGTTTGCTGTTGTGGGAAGTCGAATAGACGGGTACAGAAGCAGTAGGCAAATTGAAAATGGGCAAGACTTCGTACTATGTACGGTAGAAATGTACGATGTAAGAAAAGGACAGATGCGCTCTGAAAGAAGGGTAGGGGAAGAACGGGAAAAAAAAGAGACGGGAGAAAAGGGAAAGAATGGAAAATAGACCGCATTTGAAGAGCAGTTCAATTTGAGTATTTTAAAAGAATAAAAAAAGTGAAAGGGAGCAGGAAGAAGAAAGAAGAGGGGCAGAAAGGGAGAACAAAGAAGAATATGAATGAAGAAGGCTGAGGAGAACAATAAGATTTTTAAAAAAGGTAGAAAGGAGAAGTAGAAAGTGAAGGAGTTGGAATACTTATAAAAGAATGAAGAAATGAGTAAGAAAGAAGAAATAAATCGGAAGCAAAGAGAAAGGGGAGAAGTCGGAAAAGGAAAGGAGGAAGAAATATACAGTGTGTTTGTAATTTCAGGGCCAACCTTATACCTCCGTTAATACTCAAGATAAAATTTAAATTAGAAGAAAAAGAACCATAAAATTTAAATTAGTGCAAGGTTTAAACGAAGGAGATCATGAAAGATGACTTACGTTTTGTTATTGGACCGACGAATCAAATTTCACGAATAATGGAAAGTAATTTTTATTTTTTTGTTATTTTAAATTGTGGTCTTAACTTGTTCAATACATTTAATATTTGTTCAATATTCAAACGTGTTTATCTGATAAATACTAGTAGCATTATTTAATGTTTTGACGTTTTAACATATTCGGAAAGAGGAGAAAATATCAATTTTGATACACAATGATTTTCAAGGTATTAATTTTTTTCCTCATTCGCATAATAATTATTGTTA
>JAWQRJ010004381.1:0-11108 GCA_033557515.1 Diorygopyx duplodentatus
TGATTCATTCATGCATGATTTCATTGCCTCCCTACCTCCATCTGCTTAGTATCAGCTTAGTATCTCCCTTTTATGCACGCTACATGTTTTTGCACACCCCTGTCTGTTCTTGCCACCTCATTCCACCACAACCATTCACCCTGTCTAAGACTTTCCACCTCATTTCTTGAATATCCATTCCTTTCATAGCATCTTCTACCTCTTTTCAGCACTACCAAAGTATCTCACCTCTGTTCTCACTCCCATCCTCTTCTCGAACCTCTTCAACACCGCCCTCTTGCCTGCCACCACTCTGGTCTTGCCAACCGTTACCTCTTCCCTCAGTATGTACCCTGGCGTCCAACCATCTTATTTGTCATCTTTGTAATCTCCTGCACGTGTGCCTTTTCCTTGTTGTCTGTTCTCATCATGTATCACAAAAACCTCTTCATCTTCTTCTACCACCTCTTCTTCTTCTACCACCTCCCTTCCATCATTTTGCTTCCTTCATTTTTTTTTCCTTTATATCATACGTTGAAAACATCTTTTCCTGGAAATACAACAACGAACCATTTCTTTTGATTTATGTATTTCCTTCCTTATCATTGTTTGTTTTATCATTGCTTGAACTTTGTCTCTTCAATGAAATAACCGTCAACTGCTTGTGTATTAAGCTGGCTTTCATATTGTATGTGTAGATTTGCAGACGACATAGAAATGATGACAGGTCAACGTCCCGGTCTCTACTGGCTGATCTGTTGGAAATACCTGTCGCCGCTTACTATGATCTCCATTTTGATAGCAAGCATTGTCGAAATCATCACCGATGGATCCGGTTATCCGGCGTGGATTGCTTCAGAAGGAAAAACCGAAAGACACCCCTGGCCAGCCTGGGCCATAGTTGCGATTTCCATTGTGATCTTCATTTCCGTCATGTGGATTCCTTTGGTAGCAATTTGCAGGTCAGTGCAGTTTTTGATGATTTTCCTAATTGGAAAGTATATTGAAGACCAGTGTAATTGGTTGATTCTATTTCCATATAGATTTTTCGGAATAGTTCTAATAGAAGATGAAGAAAAAGCATGGTTTCCTGCCAATGATCTCAAAGAGTTCCACGGAATTATGCCACATGAAGTTACTGCAGCTGAAAATTTGCTCTTCTGCATAAGGGCTGATGGGAGTGAGGGATTATGTTGCCCCACAAGTTTCAGTTATGATGACGATTACGAAACCTAGTGTTAACTACGTTTTTGCCGCTCCACAACTGGAAGTCAATGAATTTTTAACCGATTTGTTTTACAATGTTAACGATTTTCCATAGCCACCTATTTTCCAAAGTATACTCACATCTTTTGCTCTATATCATTATATATTCCTCTAGGTGTTTTAGTCTTTTAAAGTGTTTTTTTAATTATTACGAACACAAGACATCTGCAAAAGAACGAATGTTTCACTTATGATAATGGTTCGGAGAATTGTTCGATTAAAAAATGGAACGATACAAACGTTATTTAATATTAATAAAATAAAACTACAACTGTATATTCACTAAACAAAAAAGAATAGTGTACTGCCCGATATTAGTAGTGTACATAATGATAATAACAAATAATGACAATAACGAAAACAATAATTTTTGATAGACTTTAGTATCGTACATGTTATTATAAATAAAAATGTTTATACGAACATAAATATAAGTATGTAGTATACATATTATGGTAGAGCATAGTATGGGATACTAGATTTTGATTTCTTTATATAGTTGATACTATTGAGCAAGCAATGGAGATCATCAAACATGAAAACATTTTAGGTTAGTTCTTCCCAAAATTTGCTTCTATCGACTTTAGCATTGTTTTTTTTCTGAAACCACGTAAGTAAGGATATTTCAAATGTATTTATCTTTCCAATGTACCCCCCACAAATCTTCATTTGACTTACAATTCTCCTCTTTCCTTGGGATTTCTCAATAGTATCCCGTAAAATATGATCTCAATGTATTTAAAATATAAAATTGTGTATTGTACAATTATTAAGAGTTCAGCAAACAGTATTGGCCATTTCAAATATTTTTTTAATAGTCACCCTAAAGATGGAGTTGAGTTAATAATCTGTATTCTTAGTATGCTGTTGTTATTTCATATTCCTACCAACACATTTTGACACAAGGTCTTCTACTATTTTCCCTTTTTGTATGTTAAAAGACAACTTTTGCAGCTTAACAGGAAGTTCTATTTCACCTTAATCGTAGAATGGTAAACCATGAGAAGAACATTCTCAAAGAAATGCCAACCTGAAATTTAGTCTACGTCAGATCATGTGATAAGTTAGCACAAATTGTTGTTGTTGAAAATGTATAGCTTCCGTAATGAATTAGAGTAGCAGATCTTGATATAAGCCAAAAAGATTTCTTTTAGAAAATAACACAAAAAATATATGAGTATTTTTATACATACTAACATATATATCGATTAAGATAATAAAATCCGCTCACCCACGTTATACGTTACAGTATAGCGATTTTAGTGCTACAAATAAACGTTGTTTTGCTTAGAAACACCATTAAACAAAAACCGTCTTTCGTTTATAATATTAAAAATAATTCTGTGAGGAATTTTCAATTTATTCTTAAACTATTTTACATATCAAAGTATACAGGCATATCCACTTTTCGTTTTAGATGTTATAACATTCTTTTGAATTATTGAAAGTATATTGTGAATATCAAATCTCGTACTTGTCAATTTAAAATTAGAATGTATTATACTTAATTAATAATATAGTCGATAGAATGAGCCAGTGTGAGCAGTAAAAAAACCTAATACTTATGTATAACTGACAATAATTGAAAAACGAATACTAATAATTATGGGAAATTATATAGGAGAGGTATATTGCCGTAATGTATAAATGTACAAATATTACTTGTATATACATAAGAAACATATGTTGTTAAAATAATAAAGAATAAACGTTGGCCATCACTAACATTGTTTTCTTTGTTCCTGGTAATTCTTTTTGTAAGATTCCTCTTCTGCTATTGCCCTTTTTAAAATCTTACTTTGCCATAAACACTTATGCTTGCATACTTCACGTCTCCTTTTTAGTTTAGTTTCTTCCCTCGGATTGAATGACCGTCTTAGATATCTTTCTTTGGGATCTGGAGGACCGAATTGTTCCTCATGTTGAAAGAGTCCTATTATGTTCTATGCAAAAACATAGGAAAGGAATATAATTGTTGTAATTCAGGCATAACATACCTTTTTCCTAATAGATCGAAAGACTTCGTATAGTGCCCATGCAGGTAACGGCGCTAAGTAAATCATCAGCAACCAAGATTCAGATGAATTGTACGACGGGTAGTTTACGAAGAAATTTGAATAAATGTACGGGATCTATAACAATTAACAACATTTAATTGTAAACGAGAGAGCAATTTCTACTCTTTCTGTACTTTTGTATAAGTAAATAATTATTTACTTTAGTTAGGTAAAAAGACTCATTTATTAATTGCATATTTAATACTTACGCCAACGGTAATTGGTAAACAATACCACGTCACTTTCCAGAACTTTGAAGGCTGGGTTCCGCGCATATAATGGATGTCATCGCAAAATTTTTGGACCCCATAGACCCAGCAAACAAAGAAGCTCAGCAAGAAAGCGTTGCTTGTTTCAATTATCCGAATTATTTTGAAGTCCATAACCGCTATATTAGCGTAGGTATACTAAAAATGGAATGCATGAAGAAATAGCTTTATAGCAATCGTCATTCTAACAATCCAACGAGCAGTAAGTGAAGGATTCTAAGATACTTAAATTTAATACATAAATTTAAACATCCTAAAATCCACGTGAACATAAAATAAAATGCAATTTTGAATGAAAAATATTCTTCCTTCAAAATTGCATTTTATTCCAACTTTTAGGAATCGAAATGTCATCCACTTGACAATTCCAGGGGAATTCCACAATCAAGAGGAATAATGTGATTACCCGACTCTCACTCTTATTGAATTTAATAGCTAAGGCTCTTTTATTCACTAAAGAATCTCTACAGATATCATTATGCAATCTCTACAGAAATCACAGGTAAACAGGTAAAGAAAAATTTATTTCAAATACCTAGAATTCCTATAGAACCCGAATCCTTTTTCAAACCTTCCTTCATTCCTGAATACCCTCCAAAATATCCAGTTAACAGATGCCAAGAGATTATTTAAATAGGATGTAGCTAATTAGAATAATTTATACCCCAAAATTCATTCATGTATGACAGATAATATAAATGTGTTTTAAATATATTAAATATATTTTCAAAATATTTAAATTTTGGAAATGCAAGAAAAAAAATGCTTGACAGTTTCTGCTCACAGTCAGGCAAGATTTTCCTTAATCACCGTCTTCGAACCCCTCAATTTTTTGCAATAATTGAACGAATAATTGAAACGACATCACCCTTCTTCAATGCCTGAATAATTAAATCCGCAAATTCAGTCGTCTGGGAATGTGAAGACCATTCTTCTTATATGTACGGTGTCCCATTTTCGATGGTTTTAAATGGAAAGTCATGTTTTGGTGCTCTATAGCGCAAATCTGATGCCGGTGTCTGAAGCCCTTTTTTTGTAGCTGAATTCATTGGTGAAAACAGCATGGTGATATCTCTAACGAACTTTTTGAAGACTTTTTAAAAGAAAAGAAATTTTATTCATAGGAAAAGGTGTGTTTATTTTTGATAAAATCAATATTATATGATATTTTTATTGTTTTCAATTTTTGTCGTTTGTAATTATTTGTTGAAGTTTATTTTTTCTAGTATCAGGTCCTGCATTTAATAAAAATTACAATAAACATATTAGTAATTAATTAACACTTATCAATGAAATATTATAAGCAATGATGTATAATCATTTTGTTGGTATTATTTGTTTTCTTTCTGTCCCTTTTTATGTTTTATTACAGTAGGTGTGCTGTTAAGTTTGATCTTTAGATGCAACTGATATTAATTACCCTTTAGTGACTATGTAATATCATTTTTATTATATTCAACTTTGTATATTAAACTTATTCTGATTGGTTTTACTTTTTGTGATTTCCAACCAAACTTTTCTTTACTTATTCTACTAAACATTAAAATTAAATTATACTTTTTTTTTAAACTTTCAAGATACATTGTAACTGAATTAGATTATTTATATGTATACGTTTTAGTATTTCTGATTTGATTCTACAAAGGTTTTTATTGCTTTATTAATTTCTCGTTAAATTCTTTTTTTTAAGCTTAAAAACGTAATTTAACAATTTGTATTTTATTATACTATATTTTTACGATAATTGTCTTATGTTCGGTTGGTTCTTTATTACCGTTCTGTTTTTTTTATGTTTTCAGATAATTTCATGGAAATGAATATATTGCTTATAACTGCACGTTCTTTTTTGTTAGTTAATGGAGCTTTTAGTGTCTTAAAATTCAGTAATAATTACATTATAGTTATTTTATTTTGTTAATAATAATATTAACAATTTCTTTCAAAAAGTATCATCATAATTGGTTAGACTGTAAAGTTATAATTTACTTTCATTTTTTAAAATTATCTTTCTAATATGAGAAAAATGAAAATACTTTTCCATGTAGATGTCAGCCAGTTTTGTCAAAAATAAAATATGTTTTATAGATGTTACTCAACAAAATATCTTTTAATTTAGAAAATACACTTCAACAAATAATTACAAACGACAAAAATTAAAAACAATAAAAATATATCATATTGCAAGTAAAATATATAAACAACCTTTTATATAATGGTAATAAATAATATATAGAATTAATTAACATTATTTATAATAATGCATAATGTTAATAAAATAATTAATGTTTATACATTATTTTTCAAATTTGAAAGTTAATATTATTTTGTGATTTTTTTCCGGTTACCTAAAATAAAAACGATATTAAAATACCAAAAAAATAAACATTTTAAAATTTTCAAATTCAACAGACTATAGAATTAACTACATTTATTTTAAGCAACATCTGCCTATTGTTGTATCATCAACGTGCAGCAAGACATATCATTTTTTTACACCAAAACAATTTGAGCACAAATCTGTGTACTAATAAACAAGCTAAAATTATTAATTTATTTATTCATTTGCCCTGGAGATGCTACAAATTTGCAAAATTTCACACAATAGCCCCTAAAATTCTCAAAATATGTTTTTTATTAAAATATGGAACTGTTGACCTTTCTTTTGTTTTCAATACCACAAATAATAATAAAACAAAATAAATATGTTTAAAAAAGCAAACAAAATATTCTTGAATCAAATTTAAGATGATACGGTATTCACAATTGACAATTGACAATATGACTCTGTCATAATAATAACAGCTCATAAAAATGTATTACTAATTTTGATAATGTCAAAATCAGAAATTTGGATATATATCAAAATGATCCGTACGATTTTTGGGATTATTTTTACCCAATGACAGTAAGTTACATTAACAAGAAAATGAATATGTATGCTGAATAAAGCAACCAACATAGAAAGTTGAAAAAATCGTTTTTCCAATTGTAATATGGAAAAAAATCTTTCAAATAGTAATTTAGATTATTTAGAAATAAATATAAATAAATAAATTACCCAGTTTACTTGGTTTCAAAAACAAAACATTTTTAATGCGACAGTATCATCATTTGTTCAAAGATTAAACTAACTCAAACCTGACAGCACTCCACCAGATTTAAGTGAATTTAATTTTAGCAAACATTTATTTTATATTTTAAAACGATTTTATGGAATTTATAAAATAATTTCCCACATCATTTCAAATAATTTAAAAATGAATTTATTAATTTTACAGTAGTGATTTAACAATCCAAGAATTTTCTGAATTTTCGACTAAATTTGGAGATCATGCCGGCCATTGAATAGCATTTTATTCCACTCATAAGATTGTTAGAGGAGAATTCTTAAATCCAAGCTGAAAATCTGAATAGCTGAATTACTTTATGGTATAAGAGATGAAAATAAATAAATTTAAAGTCAATTAATTGTCTTGCAGAATATTTTTTTCTGTAATTTGAATTACTTATTTTTTCTGAATGTTGTTTTTTTCCGAATGCGTATTGTTGGCCATTTTATAAAAAATTACCTGTAGTAAGTAATAATAAG
The DNA here is from genome assembly GCA_033557515.1 of Diorygopyx duplodentatus. NCBI lineage: Eukaryota > Metazoa > Arthropoda > Insecta > Coleoptera > Scarabaeidae > Diorygopyx > Diorygopyx duplodentatus. The sequence goes on from JAWQRJ010004381.1 coordinate 7,161, forward strand.
TCAGTAATAGTCATAATTTCACATAAGGAATAGCCCAGTATACTTTTTCCTTGCCTTTATGGGACCCCCTGCATATATCTGATTTTTTATTTCTTTAAAGTATAATGTCGAATGATGTACGGGTGCATATGATTTGGAAATAGGCTGTTGGTTTTAATTTGGAAGGTGTACTCGGTCTTTAATTCAATAGGTTGGTTCGAGGATTGTAGTTTTGGAATTAATTTTAAAATTTTTGGTAATCAAACCTACAATAGAAATGATTACAGGAAGTATTTGAATTTCTTTCATATAATCTTATGTATATTAATTCTTATGTTTGTTTGATAAAGGTTTATATTTATCAACGTTATTCATTTCACTGATCTCTAGATTATGGCATAAGGGCATTGTTACATCGATACAGTTTTCTTTTGAATTTTGTCATGTATTATTGTTGTTATTATTAGAATTCATGAGATTAATTTAATGTAGAGTCACTGAATCATAATTTTTTTTATATTTATAAATATTGCAATGCAGATTATGCTTTTTTTACTAATGTTAGTAAATTATCTGGGAAAGTCCTTATTTTCACTTGTAGTACAGTACGAGCCTATAGTACTTAAGTAATAGTGCTTAAGTAATAGTGATTAAGTAATAATTTTATGATTACTCAAGCAATAAGGGGTATATTGAATTAAATTCAGATAAGAATTAAGAACTAAAAGCAAACAAGTAATAGCCAATTTGAGTTAAAAAAATCAACTCATATTCAAACAATAAGAAAATATAAAATACTGCTTATACTATATATTTAAAATATTTTAAATAACGAAGTGACATTTGTTCGTCAGAATTTTATTATGGAAGTATTTTATTACGGTCTTCTAAATAATTTCCAAATCCCTATAAAATATGGACTTGTATATATCTGCAGTATATGTTCCATTACAAATCGTGGAAATAATAGATTAGAAAGGTCACCTTTATGAGATATATTGAATATGTGTAACCCTTAGCAGCTTTGTTACTTAAAATATTAAACTCTTGCAGTAGTTATATTAATTCATGTATGTAGTGGAGATACAAACTGATAACTAAAGGCGAAAGTGCATATTTCAAACACGTTTTCGTTGCCGCAGTTTATGATCTAAATTTAGTTAGAAATAATCCTATCTTTTTTAATATGAATAACATTGAAGAAAGAGTGAAAGATAAGAACTACTTATCAGATTGTGTGTTTCTTCCCTAAAATTATTAACAAAATTATTACTTTAGGACGTTCCATTAAAGCACTACACACTAGGAACAAGTTTAGTCGTGTAGTTTCTTTCTCAATATCCAGTACTCCCCCTGCACTTCTTTACTTCCCCTCATCCACATGAAAATGACTATTTGAAATAAGGAGAGAAACAGCTATTTAATGAATGTAAATTACTGAACTTAATGAAGAAATGAATCATAAACAAATTAGAAGCAGAATCTTCAAAATTACGTGGAAATGGAATACCGTGCAGTTAAAATGTGAGGTTTTGCAAAAAAAAACATTAAAAGGGAATTAAAAGAATTTAAAAAAGTATATGTTGGATTTACTTATCTTTCAATATTGTTAAAGATATTAATTAAACTAGTTATTAAAGTTGTTAAAGGCTTGGTTGTGTTGCTAGTTTCATCTTGAAAAGTATGAAAAGAAAGGAATAAATGTTTGACACGCATAGCAGCACTATTGTTAGGATAAAGTCACAATAATACAGGAAACTGACGTATAAAATCCACTAAGTGAAAGCTTAGATATTGACGGAAAAAAAAGATATTTGTAGTTTATCATTACTTCTGATGGGTGCAATCCTGCCAGATGTAGGTAATAAATAGTTGATACTTTAAGCTTACACTATAGAAATTTAACAAGACTTGTATACTTAAACCCGATCGATGGAAATTTCACTTTCTAACAAAAAAATATACTAGAATGCAAAATTACTAAATGATATACAAACCTTTGCCGATAACACCGAACTGATTAAAGCTACCACTATACAAATCACATTAGCAACATACTTCGAGTACTTGATCATTGTCGGGTAGGCGTCGCAGAATGACTTTTCCAAAGTCTTCACGTTTAAAAGTTGGTTGCCGGTTATTATGAGTGTACATGTGATAAAGTATAAAACGTTCCACAACTGGGGTATTTCTACAATTGCAACGTGTCGTAATTAAAAAAGAACAGTAAAACATATAGACATCTCTTACGGGAGAAACTGATCGCCATTGGTATTATGACGAAATACATCAACGTACCGTCATGCCAAATAACCTTGAGGTGCTTCTGATCCAATTTGGCCACCTTTTTCAACGTGTGAAGGCTTCCTCTTCCGAATGTCATGCATATGATTACAAATCCAAAGTCTATGATTGTCGCCAAGATGCTGGCTCCTTCCCAAGTATCACCAAACTCCAGGTAGGAGCCGTGCATAACGTGAATGCCCTTGCCCAAGCCCATCAGTATCATTGGATCATATATCGCTCTACTCCATGCCTTCAAAATATAGTAACCCTGATTAATGTTGCTTTCATCAAATATTTTTTACTTACTGCAAAGTCTGTCAAAGCAGTAGTATTGATAACCAACATATCGAAAAGCACGTCGATGTTGTAATACCTGACCAAAACATTAAAAACGTTTACAGCTAACAGTACTACGGTAGACATCCAGAGTTTGGCAATCAACTGTTGCAGAAAAGGAAGTTATTTTCAAATGTGATTGTGGTTTGGTGTTTGTTGGTTACCCGGTGAAACTGCATCGTGACACAATTCATGATTAAACAAATAATAATCCAGAATAAACATATGACCATTGATCTATGCAATGACGGCTGACGAAATTTTGTACCTTCAGGTACGTCCAATATATTTTCCATGTATATTACGCTGCAAATTAAAGATATGCTAAGAAATTAAGCAACACTAGCCCCAGAGCCAACATCAATCATCAACATCTCAACCGTTTAATACAACCATGAACAGCAAATAAATAAGTATGTATATATTTAAATGCCGCAACTACATTTGAATATTCATGATGCCTTTATGCAGCGCTTCACCCTTACACACAGTTTCGTATAAATAATAAATCTTGGCTCTGGAACTACAATTCATGAAAGAAACAAGGTTTACAGGTAATAAAGTCTTGTAGATAACTGCACGGTTTCATTTAGGCAATTCGTACTGTTGCACTGCACTCGGTTGTTCCAGCAGGTATCCTTGTAAATATCCTGGCAGACGAGCCACTCGAGCTGGAACCGAAACGAGTGCATACCGTAGGTGAAAAAATCTGCAATGTAAATGCTGAGTATTATGGTGTGCATGACCAGCACCAGCATGAAACTGAGCCCAATGCCATGTCCAATAGGGCTCAAGTAGCGTACAACCAAGACGCCCATTTGCGTGTACTGGCCGAGGAGAATTTGCATGTAGTACATCGGCAAAGCTGCAATGGTGTACGATACTAAGAGCATGATGAAGTTCATTGCTGCAGAGAAAAGAAAGGGAGTGAGCGACTAAAGACTATTGGCTAAGTATGTAATTCAATTTTTAAGGAAATGTTTTGACTGACTGATGATAGGCAAAGTGCATTAAATATTTAGAAATATTAAGATAAAAAGATCACAATAATAGTTCGAGTTGTTTCAACAAATCCCCTCAAATCCAAAAAGAGGTTAAAACAGTTAAACCACCCCCAGTTGTGGTCAACAGTGTTGTAAGTTATCCAGAATTAGCCAATAAGCTAGATGAAATAAACTTAAAATACCAAGCCATGCTTAATAATGGCCAGGTAAAAATAAATGCCCAAACCGAACAAGACTATAGAGCTTTAACAGACTTGATGAACAGGGATATAAATATGAAATGGCACACTTATGAGAATAAACATACAAGACCGATTAGAGTCATGATAAGACACTTACACCC
>JAWQRJ010004382.1:0-11108 GCA_033557515.1 Diorygopyx duplodentatus
ATATTATACTTATTTGTTAAAAACAGTTTGCATTCTGCAATTCTTCTTCATAGTGTAGCATAATAGTATTCGATAGACCAGTAATAAATTATTAAATATAAATATTTTTAGTTGTAGCCCAGTACTATGTCGGTGGTTAAAAAAATAAAAACTAATGATACAAGTTCCAGACCATATCAAATAGAATGGTTTGATAAATATGGTGTGATTGAAAAGAATAAAACTACTGTGTGTGTAATTTGTAACGAAAAAGTCATATCACGTACACACAATGTAAAAAGACATTTTGAAAAGTTGCATTTTAATTTTGGCCTTTCAACAGATGAAGAAAGAAGAACATATTTTTTACAAAAGAAAAAAGAGAATCATTCACAAACCAGTGTTTTAAAAACTTAAGATTCCAAACTTATATTATAAGATTATAAACTTAATAGCATTACAGCTGCTAGTTTTCAAGTTGAGAGTTTGTAAAAGCGTTTTTAGTATGTAGTGCTAATTTGTTTGCAGATTTTAAAGAAAAAAGACTTCATTATGAAGCGTATAAATGAGTTACCAATAACTCGCAATGCAATTAAAAAAGAAAGATCGAGCAATAGAATTAGAAGGAAATATTTTTTCGCAAATACATAACGACTTAAATTATGCAGAAATGTATTCAATTGCTTTAGACGAGAGTACCGATGTAAATGGTTACGCACAATTAGCAGTTTTTGCTCGATTATAAATCAGGCAATATAATGAAAGAAGAGCTAATGAACCTAATAACGTTGAAAGGGAAGTGTACCGGTCTTGATATTTTTAAAGAATTTGATATTGCATTTAAACAAATGGATATTGACCTACAGAAAATAGTTTCTGTAACAACAGGCGGTGCACCCAATATGGTGGGGGAAAACATTGGTTTTATTCAGTATATTAAGCAAAATATTACACATTCTGATTGAATTTCATTGTATAATACACCAGCAAGTTTTATTTGCGAGGCAAGGTTTAAAAACATTTTCCAATGCAAGAGGTCTTAATAAACGAAAATTTGCACAATTATTAGAGGAAATCGAGGGCCAGTATTCAGGGATTTTGACAATGTTAGATGGCTTAGTTGCGGTAAAGTTCTTAATCGGTTTGTCATTTTATTAGAAGAAATTAAGCTCTTTTTGAATAAAAAACAATAGTTTTGACGAATTTTCAAATATAGATTGGGTAAATGATTTAATGTTCTTATGCGACATCACTCAGCATTTTAATTAACTGAACAAAAAGCTTCAAGGAATCGAACAAATTGTTTTAATGATGTTTGAAAATATTAAAATATTTATGACCAAACTTGACGTCTTTACTAAGGATTTGGATATGAAAATCAAGAAATATTTTCCTCAATTACAAAAACATTTTCATAATAATAACATAATAATTTTAGAAAATATGCTTGACATTCAAGAAAATTCAATTAAAAAATATTTAATGATTATACAGGGAACAAAACAAGCTTTTGAGAAGAGATTTATTCAATTTAAAAGTTTGGAAAATACATTTCACTTTATTTTATATCCATGATTTAAAAATGGAATTAGTTGAATTTCAAAGCAGCATAGTGTGAAGAAATAAATTTGAAAACTTGATTTCTGAAGTAGAAGGAAAAATGTCTGAAAGTAGTGCAGATAATAACGATCCCACACTAAAAATTGAAAATATTATTAAACGATTGGGATTCTTTGCCAAATAATTTTATATCAATGAAGAAACTTGCTAATGCTCTTTTAACGATGTTCTTCAATGAATTTTGTAAAATCTATCAATAGAATCGCCCCAATGATATTAATTTTTTGGCGTCGACCTTTTTTTTGCTCTTCACTTGCAAAAGTAAAAATTGTAAAAGAAAAAGGAAACGTAAACTTTTTAGAGGATTTTAAAAGTGAGAACAAAAAAAAGTAGGGTTTTAACCATCCTCCCCTCGCCCTTTCCAAGTGACGCCACTGACTTAGTGACCCACGAGCGAATACTAAAAAAAAAATGAATAAAAATTTAACCCACTTCTCAAAACGGTCATCACTGCGATAGACAATTAATTTTACATCTTGTCTTAGCATAAAATAAAATACAGGACGTTCCACTTAAATTAAACAAGTTATTACCCGTTAAAACTCATCATTATTTAGATTGAATTTTTGGACTCCCTGTATACTTTAGGATTTTTTCATCAGTTTGACAATAAATGTAATCAATTAGTAGACATCAAGGTGAATTTGATGTAAAAAGGGATAATAAATGTTCAGTTTTTAAATTACTAACATTATTACTACATTCCCACAAAATTCCAAATATTTAAACCCGTTAGGTTTAGGTGAGGTAAACTTTAATGAAACTCGGTATTATTATTTTAGAAATGAAACTAAAAATGAAATAATATACAGGGCATTCCATTTAAAAAACTACAACTTTCTTACGTTTTATGTTTTTGGAACAGCCCGTACATTACGAAAATAATTTTAAAACGTACCGCCAATAGGCTTCTAATCGCCTGCAAAATATAATTTTTTTCTATCAAAAACTGTAGAAGTAATACTCCTTAATTTTCCCAATGCATTCATTCAATGGGTAGAAGAATGTTCTTTTACTAAGAAAATTGAAAGAACAAGCCAGTAATTTTTTTTTGTAGAACATAAAGAAACCAACAACAAAATTCGTGCTATTTAAAAAAGATTATCCAGTTTTTATAAATAAAATAAATTGAAAAAAAAATTGCTGATTTGTGTACTTTTTTAACATATTTCCGTAATCCGGAAAATTCACTAATCCAGACTGCAGTGAAATTTTATCTGTCCGCATTAGCGAAGCTGTACTGTACAATCACACATATTAAGGAAATCATAACTCTCTACAATTAAGTCTGATCTAATAAATACCTTTTGTGCATTTTCCAAATTTCCGCACCGTATTTCCCGATATATCCTCTGACATAATCTTTTCTCATCATCCTCATCCAAATCATGGAGTGGTCTTTTCTCAAAAGTGGGCGCATCGGGATGTAAGGATTTAACGATTTCCCTGCTGCTAGTAAACACAATTGTTTCCTTCGATTGCAACTGGTGTAATGTATTTTCCCAGCCGACAGTGTTATCCGAAAAGTGCACAATCTCATCGTCGTTTAGTTTCGCGTTATTCTCTAACCAATCGATAACCAACTGACTTTCCCGTACCAAATTATCTCGCTTAAATAAATTCAACATACACAGTTTCTCGCTTAATCCGAAATATTGCTCTAAATCCGAAGACTGTTGCTGTCTCAAATACTCAGTTCCTAACCTATCGTGGTACAAAACGTAAATTAATCGCCACGTGTTTCTCTCGTTTTCTAACCACAGTTCTTCCGGGTCTCGATACCGAATCGAAACCTTAGCCTTCAATCCTTGAACTACATTTAGAGCATCAGCACAACATCTACCCAAATCGGATATGGACTCCAGGACATCCTGAGTCCCCGAATGAGTTTGTAGAACTTCCGAGAATTCGGTATGTAATAAATCGAAAGCGTTTTTCCAAGGTTCTTTGGTTCTAATTACGGTACCTGTCAAAGTCTCATTTCCGCGTAGAACACTACGAAAAAGAGTGGCATCTCTTGTGAAATCCCCTTGCAAATACTCATTTTCATCCGGATGTAGGGTTAGGGAAAAATTTCCAGGACGGTTCGTTTTCGACTTGAACACACTGGTGGACAAGAAACTGTTGCCTTGAACACTTAAAGCATCTTCTAGAAGTCTAACCGAGCGACTTAAGTCGTTTTCCATCGTAAAAGCACTAGTTTCAGGCTCATAAAATGTTAGGTTAAAACTTCAAACCGGCTTTGAAATACAGCGCCATCTATTGGATATGTCATCGAATGTACTTTGAAAAGTAGTTAACTGTAGTGTAGTCTGATCATTAAAAACTAATACCAAAAGAAGTAGAGTAAAATTTTTCATAACATACTTAATAGTAAATAATAAAATTTAATAATAAAATAAAATAAGTGTTTAAAATAAAACTTTCCTTTGAACTAAAATCGTATGTTGAAAGCGACATCTATGGTATTATATTCGCCACAATAGTTTACTAGATTAGATTGCACTCTTTTGCTAATAAATCAAACAATGCGTGTTAATTACAATTAATTTAGTCAAAAAATTTAAAAAATGTGCACAAATTGATTTTTTCAACGTAATTGAACAAAACAGTAAATTTCTAACTGTATACAGATAGGTAAAGCCGGTTGATTAGAGGTATCCTAGTAATTATTTAGTTCCTGAAAGGCTCTTGTACACTATCTGCGCAACGGTTTTCCCTGTTATCTTTCAATTTATCGACAGCACCGTTACGGCTTCCGTTTACTGCTCGTTGACTATCATTTTATGGACATTTGAATGTACAGAAGACGTCGGCGCGATTGGTTATACCCAATACGAATTGTTTGAATCGTTAAGGAGTTATGAATTATAGTTTAGCTAAGTACCGACAGATGGGGGAGCATATGTTAGAGGTGGATTCACGTTGAGAGATTTAAAACAGTATTTGATTGATATTGTCTGAAAAAGTAGTATTTAAAATTTGAAGCATGGATTTATGACTGCTACTCTATATTTTGTATAGCTTAAAAGAGTTTAAAGTTAAACGCCGTTTTTCCCTGAGTGGCCAAATTTGATATACATATTTGAGGAAGTCCATTAGTAGTTATAAAAAATAAATTGAATATTATACTACTAAAAAAATATCTAGAAGTACATTAAGAGTTAAATGACGAAGTGTTAGAAGTGAAGTCAAACTTAGGTCCTTTATTTATACTCCTGTATAACTTTCTATGCTTGTATAAGTTGGCGTTGCTTTCAATATTATGTTTATAAATTTGACGCGTTAGGCACTGCTTCAGAAATGGATTTTTGTATATTAAATATTTGTTTTTTCAAGTTAATCCTATTTTTATACTTCTTTATTTTCTATTTAACTTATTTTAATTTATTTTTTGGATTTGTAATTAAAAGAAATTGTTAACTACTTCTCTGCTGTTCAGACCACCTTTTGTTTTTCCAAAAAAATGTATCGCCTACTAGATATCCTGAAAAACTGAAAATTGTCATTTTCTTTAAATGTGAATATTTTCCATATTATTTATCGTATCAAAAAATTTCGAGGGAAAAAGTTGTAGATATCAAAACAGAACAGATTATAAAAATATTTTTTATCTTGCACCAGTTTCGCTTTCCATCGATATAAGGTTCGAGGTATTTATCTTTCATAGTTTAGGAGAAATGAAGAAAAATCATATTCCACACAGATTTTAACCCACATAGTGTGATGTGGGTTAAAACCTGTGTGGAATATGATTTTTCTTTCTTTTTTATAACGATTTGAATTTTGCTTGTGGTGCGGCATTAATAGGTCCGTTTATTTTTAACGAAGCACTTAACTCAAACACATATCTCGAACTGCTGCAGAAGGAAGTTGAAGATGCGTTGGATGATCTAGCAATTCAAGAGGAGAGAACTGTTTTATTTCAACAGTACGACGCAGCGGCACATAATTCAAGAATTGTTGCTGAATATTCAGCAACAAGATGTGGAAATCGGTGGATTGCAACGAACTGTCCTATACGATGGCCAGCGAGATCTCCGCATTTGGCCCCACTAGACCTTTTCTTCTGGGGCCATATAAAAAATGTGGTATACAGAATGAGTTATAACTTTTAGGAGTTTTTAACTCCGTTAGTGTTCGTCAATTAATAAATTGTAGAAAAAGTGTCGAAAAGCGTAGTACCAAATGTTTAGAAGTAAACGGCCGCCATTTTGAACATCTTTTGTAGGACAATTTTGGTTTATTGTTATCGTGTTTATTTTTACAATGTTTATTGTTACAACGTTTATTGTTATCAAGTTTACTGTTACCATGTTTATTGCTTCCATGTTTATTGTGACCATGTTTATTGCTTCCATGTTTCCTTTTTTTGCAATTTATTGACGTACTAAGTTTGAGCAGAACTGTTTTTTCAGAAAATCTTTTTCCTTTATATCTACTAAAGCACAAAAGATAATAAATACCAGACATGCAGTCTTTTTTTTGTCTTTTGAAAACAAACATAGTTCTTAATCATGGATAGTGTGATGTGGGTTAAAATCTGTGTGGAATACGATTTTTCTTCATATCTCGTAAAATATGAAAGATAAATACCTCGACCTTATTTTGTTGCAAAGGGATTAAAGCGGTTTCCATTTAAAAAAATACAACTTTTATTATCTATCCTACAGAATGTTTTGATATCTACAACTTTTCCCCTCGAATTTTTTGATACCATAAATAATATGGAAAATATTCACATTTGAAGAAAATGACGGTTTTCAGTTTTTTCAAGATAAACTAGTAGGTGACGCATTTTTTTGGAAAAACAAAAGAAGGTCTGAACAGCTTCGATAAACACCCCCATATTGTTCCAACTAACCGTATCTGTAGCTCTTACCATTTCCAAGATACCAATGGTGAGCATCGAATTTGGAACACGCTGTATATGAGTATTTAAAAGGGCGATTTGTGAATTCATAAACTACTAGGAAACAAAGTACTGTACGGGGGGAAAAACATGATGATGTATGTTACATTTAGTGGGGAGCTGTTTTTGGCGCACATAGAACAACTTTTATACAGGTGTCCCAGAACTTCGTGTACAAACTTAGAGGGGAGGTAGAGAACATCGTTAGGAACCATAATTACACAGGAAAGCATGGGCGGATACGTCACCCTCACGTAATAAAGAGACACAAAGACACAGTAAGTCCACAGTAAAGCGTTACTGTGAAGCGTTGTTAGGTCCCGTGTCTAAAGCCCACATGTGGGCGTTGAATACCCCTTCACGTGAAAAGGATGCTTCATCACTGAACATAACAGAATTGGAAAATTGCGCTTCAGTCGCACTTTGGTGAAGAAACCACTGATCAAACGCAACACGTCATGCTGGAGTAATTGAACTCTCTGAAGATTAAAGGGATGTTAGGCGTCGCCCTGCAGAACGCAGTGGTCAGTTGATCGAGACGTTCCGGTGGCGGCGGCACCGGTGCCGACCTTAAGAGCTTACGTACAGCGCCACCTATCGATCCACCCATGCTTTCCTATGTAATTATGGTTCCTAATGACGTTCTCTACCTCCCCTCCAAGTTTGTACACGAAGTTCTGGGACACCCTATATATTTACAGTTGTTATTGCGGTGGTAAAGTTATCAGGTACAGAAAATATAAGGGACTTAAAAAGAATGTGAATAGGGTCAGATCAAATTATTTTAAATATTTTTTAAATGTCTCGATCACTAACACTTCCCATTACTACCTAAGATATCCCATTCAAATCTAATCTCGACTTCTTTTCCGCCCTCCTTCTCAATACTCCTCTCATCCACTTCAGTCCACTCCCGCTCATCCATCAAGCCTGCCACGTCCCGTCCTTCTCTGTCCAGATCTTCACACTTCCTCAGATGTTCAATGCATTTCAATGTTTCCTGCCTTTCCTTTCTTCCCCTTTTACCCAGTATTTTCTCCCGTACTCCTCGTTGCCACATCTAAACCTTGCTATTATTTTCGTGTGTTCTCTATTTCCCTTGATTCGTAAATACTGCGGTTATTGCTTGGTTTATATTCTTTCATAATTATTGTTGTATCTTCATTCCCTTCTTTTCTCCAGCTGCTCCTGCTTTTGGATATCCCAGTCTCTTTCTGTAATTTCTACTCTTTTCTGATGTTCCTGTTCCCTCCTCCTTTCTATATCAGCTGGATTGTATCTATTCCTTTCGTAGTATTTTCTCGGTTTCTCTGTCCACTTTCACTTAACGTCATTCTTCAGGTCATTTCAACATGCCGCAAGAATTTTGTTCTTCTCCTCTGTCCTCAATTTTTGTTCAAATTTGACGGCTCGGGTCCTGCATCTATTCTTATCCCCTTTCGTTTGCTCTCTTCCAAAACCGTGTACTTGGGTGTACTCCTGTCTAAGCAGAGAATCCATCTTAAGTACCCAACCCCATATCTCCACCCCCATACATCATCACACTTTTTGTTAGGCACTCAAACATCATAATTCTTCTTCTAAAATCTTCCTGAAATCTTCTTGGACCTGTTCTTCGAATTTGAGGCATTGTCGCATTCTTCTTTTATTATGCACAGCCGTTTTTCTTCGTTATGTACCCCAAATATTTATTTGTCTTTCACCTCTTCTATGCTTGTTTTCTTCCAGTTCGGTCTTACGTTCCTTTCCCTTCCTCCCTTTCCAAACACCACAATCTTCGACTTGTCCTGTCGCATTGAGTTTCAATTTTTTCCCATTCAGATATCTTCCAAATCTTCGCATAATTTCTTTGATTTCTTCTGGATCTTTTGCTTACTTATTGGCTGCTATTACTTTTATGTACTAACCACGCTAGTACATATAGGTTATACAGTTACAGCACTTTAAACCGAAAATCCATATAGTTGTTCTCAATCCATATAATGTTGTTCAATAGGTATCCACACCTGAAGTAATTTTCGAGTAAAAGGAAAAATAGCAAATATAAAAATGAATCTTCTCGCCCTTTTCAATATATTTAATAGAATAGTAACTAATTTGCTTATTAATCTTCATCGTAACTAAATTGGGGTGAGTTCTATTATTACTAGTGGGATGGGGAAGCAGTTGGGATAAATAGATGAAAGGAGTGAAAGTCCTATTCCAAACCGTTTTATCTCCCTTATTACCTGTCCTGTATACAATTTTATTAAATAAGATTTAGAATCAAACTAACATATTGTAAAAACAATTATTTTGGTCAAAATACAGGTTGTTCTAGGATTTTGTTTTAAGACTTCAACAACTTGCAAAATGATTTTTTTTAAGAAAAAAGCTTATAAACAAATACTCGCTTAATAAACGAAATATAAGATATTTAAGGCGTACATTCAAAAACACATTTTTTATTATCAAATTAGTATATAGCTGTAGTCAGTTTTTGGCTGAAAAAGCGTCCCCAAACTTTGCTCAGAAAGATTGCATTATTGTGAAAGATCAACTCAATAAACAAATTAAAAGAAAATGGCAAATTAGGTTTGGATTTTAGCAAATGATATTTCTGCATGCTGGTTTCTGAAACGGTTCGTATGATTTGTTTTTTTTTGCAATATCTGCATTGATTATGAAACAATCTGGTTTTAATCAAAGCTCCATTTTAAAAAAAAATTCTTAAAAGTGTTTTCAAGCTTGTTTGTAATGACGTGATGCTCACGCACAGCTAATTTTAACAACATATCTGTTTTAGTATACGAATCCGTTGGTTCTAGAACAGCCCCAAGGATGAATTTGGTTGCTTAGTTATTGAAAAATATGGGTTATTAAGGCACTTTAGAGAAATAGAAATTTAAATCGTTTGATTATAAAGTACAACAAGAAATATTTGAGGATGATAAATTACAAAGAGTGATGTTATGTGAAATATTTTAGAAAATGTGCAATAATAGATATTTCTTTACAATAATAATAGAAATTATTTTCAGAATCGTCACACATGATTCCAAGCATCAAAATTTTCGTTATTGAAGCAAAGACAATCTTCATCCAACACTTCGAAGTCGTAGTCAGCAACTGCAATCCATGAATGTGTGGGTTGGTATATTGGAACACACAATTATTGAACCGTACTTGAAGGTACACTGAAGGTTCTGAATCAATGGATAGGCAAAGGAAGAACCGTTTATTGCCCGATTCGTTCCCATGATTTAGCATCAAATGATGTCTCCCTATGGGGCTATTTGAAAAATACATTGTGTTACATGAAAAATAAATTGTGTAATAATGATCCTTATGCAGATTTAATACAACTAAAATAATGGAAATAACAGAAAACTGTGGAAATAAATTTTGGCTGAAAATGGTGATTTCTTTGATCTTACTTAATTTGATTTTATTTTATTTAAATGGTTTGCGTTTCTTGTGTTTCTTTGTTGTTTGCCACTTGTTAATAATTTGTTACTTACTAATTTGTTAATAGTTGTTTGTTAATTATTACTTCTTAAATAATACTATTTAAGAAGTACTTTTTCTTCTTTGTTATTAAATATTGGTTGCGTTTTTTAATTTCTTGTTTTGCTTGCAGCCATACCTCTAGTTAAAAATAGCTTTTAATGAAACTAGTAAAGAGTGCAGAAATTCACCAGTAGTAATTCATTTCCTGCTTGTTTATGAACAACAAGCAACGACAGTAACAATAACATAAATGTAATGTTTTTTTTTTTTAGGAAAGTCATAGGGTGCTGTTTTTAAGTTCATTAGGTTTTTCTAATTTAAAACAAAAGTAGTAAAGACACCTGGAAAACTAAATAGTGCATATGACGTAACTGTTGATTTTGAGTAAATTATGTCTGCACAATTTAACGTTAAAACATTTACGGGAGCTAACATTTACAATACCTTGCTTTACTTTACTTTTCAAATCTGAATCAACACAGCGAATAAGGAGGGTATGATATACAATAACACGTAAATAAAAGTATTAAGTAAATATTTTATTATCTCATAAAAGCAATATTGTTGAAAAATGAAAAAATTAAAGGATCATTATCATTAGGGCACGGATCTTTATTTATTTAAAAATGGCAAATATTTAAATATAATATTTAACAAAAAAGGTGAAATATTTATTAAAAACACAATATATTTACTAAATTTTTTTAATACACAACACACTAGAAATGATACAATTTACAATTAATTAAATTTATATTAAAATCATTTGTTTACACTGCATATAAATGTTTTTTTTAATGATCGAAAGTAAAACTTCTTTGATTATCTCGAAACAAAGCTTTATATTGGGGGAAGCTTCTTTCCACATCACATGAAGTAATTGGAGCATCATATTATTATATGATATATCCAGTATAAATTTCTTAAAAAACTGCACATCTAAAATGAAAATTGAATTTTTTTTCGATTTTTTAATGTAGAGCGTTAAAATTTAAGAAATCAGTTCTAATATTTTTCAATGAACATTTATCATTTTTTAATAAAAAATCTGTGCGAGATATCAAAAAATTGTTTCGATCATATTATTCTATGATATATCCAATATAAA
>JAWQRJ010004383.1:0-11107 GCA_033557515.1 Diorygopyx duplodentatus
CGCGGAGGGAAGTGACAGCTGAGATATAGATATATATCAGCTGTATATATCGAATTTGGGACAATATACATTTGCCCCAAATTCGATGCCTTCCATTGGTATCTTGGAAACAGTATAAGCTACAGACTCGGTTAAATGGAACAATATGGGGTGTTTATTTAAGCTGTTCAGACCTTCTTTAGTTTTCCCAAAAAAATGCATCGCCTGCTAGATTTCCTGAAAAAACTGAAAATTTTCGTTTTCTTCAAATGTGAATATTTTCCATATTATTTGTCGTATCAAAAAATTTCGAGTGAAAAAGTGGTAGACATCAAAATATTCTGTCGGATAGATTATAAAAATATTGTTTAGCTTGCACCAGTTTCGAGATATGACCCAAAGTTGTATTTTTTTAAATAGAAACCATAGTTGATTTTGACATTATTAAATTATCTGATTTTTTCCCTTTCCAACGATATAAGGTTCGAGGTATTTATCTTTCATAGTTTTCTTTCATAGAAGATATGAAGAAAAATCATATTCCACACAGATTTTAACCCACATCACACTATCCATGATTGAAACAAAAGAATACACATCTGTCAATAATGTAGTTGTAATTGTAGTTGTCGTCAATTATTCATATTCTACATTGATAATGGCGATTTCAAACTATGAAAAAACGGATATGTTTGTTACCTACATAAGGTGTAATCGAAATTCAACTGCGGCGGCAAATGAATATTTAAATTTATACTCCGACAGAAAGCAGCCTCATAGAACTTTGTTTCGCCGAGTCGAGCAAAATCTACGAGAAGGTGAGTGCTTTACTGCAGTCCGTTCTGTAACATACCAAAAAGAAAAAGAAGATGCCCAAATAGATTTTCTAACCGTGGTTAATATTGAACCTACCATATCAGTAAGAAAAAGTGCATCGCATTTTAAAGAAAAATAAATTTCACCCCTACAAACCAATGATATGCCAAGAAATGAAGGAATCGGATTATGAAAGGCGAGTTACATTTTGTAGATGGTATCTCGATCAAATTTCAAATTATTTAATTTTTCCTAATAAAATTCTTTGGAGTGATGAAAGTCGATTTACAAACAACGGCATTTACAATCGGAATAATTACCATTATTGGAATCATGAAAATCCGAAAGTAGTTCGACAGTCATGTTTTCAGGAACGATTTGGATTTAACGTGTGGTGCGGCATTTTGGGAAACCGTTTAATAGGTCCGTTTACTTTTAACGAAACACTTAACTCAAACAGATATTTCGAACTGCTGCAACAGGAAATTCAAGATGCGTTGGATGATCTACCAATTCAAGAGGAGAGAGCTATTTTCTTTCAGCAGGACGGCGCCCAGGCATATAATTCAAGAATTGTTGCTGAATTAGCAACAAGATATGGCAACAACTGATATACAACTGAGATATGGAAATTGGTGAATTGCAACGAACGGTCCCATAGGATTTCGTGGGGCCATACAAAAAATGTGGTATACGAAATGAGTTATAACAGTATTAATGATTTGCAACAAAGTGTCATACAGGTTTTTAACTCCGTTAGTGTTCGTCAATTAATGAATTGTAGAAAAGTGTCGAAAAGCTTGTCACCAAATGATTAGAAGTAAACGGCCGCCATATTGAACATCTTTTGTAGGAAAATGTTTGATTTATTGTTATCGTGTTTATTTTTACCATGTTTATTGTTACCATGTTTATTGTTACTATGTTTATTGTTATCATGTTTACTGTAACCATGTTTATTGCTTCCATGTTCATTGTTACCATGTTTGTTGTTTTCACATTTCCTTTTTCTTTGCTATTTATTGACGTACTAAATTTGAGCAGAACTGTTTTTTCCGAAATCTTTTGTCTTTATATCTACTAAAGCACAAAAGATAATAAATACCAGATATGCAGTCTTTTGTTTAAAAACAAAGCGTAGTTCTTAATCATGGATAGTGTGATGTGGGTTAAAATCTGTGTAGAATATGATTTTTCTTTACATCTCTTAAACTATGAAACGTCGAGCCGTATATCGTTGGAGAGAGAAAAAATCAAGTAATTTAATAATGTCAAAATCAACTATGGTTTTCATTTAAAAAAATACAACTTTGGGTCACATGTCGAAACTGGTGCAAGGTAAAAAATATTTTGATTATCTATCCTACAGAATGTTTTGATATCTGTAATTTGTTCCCTGGAAATTTTTTGATACGATCAATAAATAATATGGAAAATATTCAATTTATTTTATAGCTTTCATCACTCTAATGACTAAGTTTTATAAAAATGTTTTTCTTCTATCTTCGCAAATTTTATTTGTTACACTACCTAACTTTAGGTTTTAAATGGAAAACTCTATATGTTATTACATTCCTTGCCGAATTTGTGGTCAATTTTATTAAACATATATTTGACCAACCTTAGGTGTTTTACCAATCATTAAAAAAGGTTCAAATAAAACTTACGCTACTTTGACTGCTAAACACTACGCAACTTCATTTTTTAAATGGAACAGTCTGTATATTGTTACATGACGTTGCTTATGACCCTCTGTTAATCTGTTTTGTATATATTCAGTCAAAATATATACAAAACGTCCCACCGTTTAGAAGTTATTTGATAGTTTTTAAATTGGCATTGATTTGTTATAAAATGCCAACACTGCGAAACCGTAATCCACGTGTAATTTGTTATAGGAAAAAAAATGTTTCAAATAAAAATCACTTCACTTCGCTTTCTGTATAGATTTATGTCTATTTATAGTAAATAGTATTCAATCAATTCATTTCTTTTAAACAGTTGTTTTATAGGAACACTGTTCTCGTTTAGAAGCCATTTGATACTTTTTTAACAGAATTAATATAGACAGCTTACAACATTACACCTACTATCACTTTAATAGATATAAGATAACTTTCTAAGGGAATTCAAAGTTAAACATAGATGATAATTATACACTACGGTTTTCCGTTCTTTCAAATTGATCGGGTAGTTCGTTTTGGTACTATAATATAGATAATAATGAAGAATTATATTAATAAAACAAGTGCTTTGTTAAACTAACTTTCAACTTTATTTTAAACAATTAAACATTACTAACAACTTCAGACATCTTATTAAAATTCGATCGGTATTTAGTACAGTTCATTCATTATTATACAATAGTCAATTGTCATTATTTTTCATAAAAGTATTGGAAGGAAATTGGTTCTATTATGTAATGTGTCGTATGTACAAAATATTGAAACAGTGGTCCTAATATTGTAAGCTGCACGCTCGATTCTCTCCATAAATTTTAAATTTAACTTTTACTTAGAAAGCTTCATATTTTTGAATACCAAATCAAACAATGTTGTTTTAGACTGCACTTAGTTGCATAAAAGAGCAAATCTTTCTGTTCATTTAGTGATGCCCAATTAAAGCAAAGCAAAGTAGTATACCATGACTTGTACATGTGACGAAGTTATAGTTAACAAATTGGTTTACTTCAGTGTTTACCCAACTTGAGTAAGTCATCTCAGGTTCGTGATTCACCTCTCGAAGTTCACCTTCACGATAACGATCTTGCCTGCTGCGTTGCCCGATTGTGCAAATGCCCTCGCAGCTTGTGCCCGTCTTGTCCGCGCACAGAACGCTAATTCCGGTTTAATTCTTTTGTTTTACGCCGATTTTAATTGTCCGCAATCCTGACCGAGCTACTAATTACCGATAAGCAACTCCGAGTCGGATTGTTCCAAGATAAACTCGTCCTGCTGCACTGTAAACATGGCTGCAGGATAATCGCCCATCTGTATGCAAAGTATTCCATTCCAGTTCGCAACGCCCCTTGAACAGTGCGCAGGTAAAAGTCTCAACAGTTTTCGGTAGCTCTGCAAAGAGATAACGATCTTCCCCGTCATTGCTGATTTGAATATTAGAATAAAAACAAATGGTTACTCTTTAAATATCAAGCCATAACCCGATCCAATAAGTCCACTCTTTTTGAGTTTTAAGCAGACTGTGTTAAAGACGAAGTATCTGCACTAACTCTGTGAGGGTGTGGATTTGCCCACTGCACCTAGGCTCCATTGCGCCCCTTTTTCCAAACGATATAAAGGGAACTTAATGCATTCAGTCCAAAATTTTGATGGTGTGATTTTGACATATATGGACGAATTATGGTATTCTAAGACTAATGGTACCATTTTTGGCCATTCGTCCGTCCGTCCGGATGTCCGTTATACAATTAGTTTGTGGTCCACACTTCTACCGTTTCTAATCATTTTAGGTAAAAAAGTGTCAAATAATTTCTTTCATATATATTCCATTTCCTCTAGACCCTACGCAACTTCATATTTTAAATGGAACACCCTGTGTATTATTACATTTTTGGGTTCCTTATGGAATTTATGGTCTATTTTATTAAATAGGAAAAGTGTTGCTAACGGACGATCATACAGACAGAAGATGGGTGGGCAGACCAATTGCCATAAATGGCACTATTAGTCTTAGATTAGATATCATTTTTTGCATAAATACTTTTTTGCAATTTCTGATTATGTAAAATCAAAATATCAAAGATTAAATTAATGATTGAAAGTAGTTATTTCCCGTGTAATTTTTTTTTAACTTACGTGTGCTGCCAACAGACGATTTTTGCTAAAACTTTCTTGTGCCTTAGGGAAAAATGCCAACTGTCGAATTTTATTCAATTTCCTTCCACGTTAAGCTTCCCAGTGTGGAAAAACCTATTTAAAACGTGTTAAAAATTCATTTTTAACAAGTTACTTAACCTAAAATAATGGAAACGTCAAAGTGAAATTAGCAATCTCGCCATCTTACGGAGCAATGATGAACCAGCAGTTAATTTTAATTTATTAAAGAGTGTGAAGAAATAAACAGGAAGTACCTGTTAATTCACTTAATTTTAGAACTATCTCAGCTATTTTAAGACCGACAACACATCAAACCGTCAGTATTATGCAAATAACAAAAAATAATACATGGGAAGAGTCTCCATCTAGTGAATCCTGAAGGTAGATAATATAGAGCACAACAGCGTTTGCGAAAAAAACTGTATTAGATGCTTTATTTTACGTGAAAAAAATAAACATTCTCTGGAAGATGGCGCTCAGTGTTTTGACACATCGTCGTATATTTCTATATGTGTAATAAATGGGAACAAGAAATAAAACAAACATAAAGCAAAGAAAAGTTTTTTTGGGTAATTATTTTATTCAGAATATTTTTGTTTTGTGCCACAATCCTAATACCCTTGTTAAATATTTATTTGCCCAAAGTCGCACCGTTTAGAGAAGATTGGGGGTTATGTGGGAGAAAGTCGTGTGAGTGACCCACACCAGTTGATCTTTCTTCATAGATTGATATGCGTTTTTTTCAAAATTTTCCATTTCACATTCTCAAATTCCCATTCTCAAAATATGCAACAATTTTGCAACAATTATTCTTAATATTCTTTACTTATATTTTAAAATAAAAATATTTTCCAAAAATGATTCTATATTTTTACTTTCTCCTACCTTAAGGTATAAGAGAAATGTGTTCCAATCTGTCCAAATTTTTGATAATGAGATCTTGGAAAATTAGGCAATTTTCCAAGACCGATGGTATGTTTGGATGTTTGGAAACTGGTCTCCCAGTCCACCCGATCATCATTGTGTCTGTAAAAAAAATTTGAAACAAAATTTAATGACTTCAGTTCTTCTCTCTTCTAGAAATGTTTTTATGTACATTTTCTTCTAAACGTTATTCAACTTCAGTTTTTCAAATGGAATGGAACAATTTTCTTAATTTCGGCTTCTATTTACATTATTTTATTACTTATAATTGGCAATTCCCATTCAGGGAAATTTTAGTGAAATTGATGCCCATTGCATCATTGCAGCCCATGCGTTTGACTTCTTTAGTTGGTTGTGTATGTAAGTATCAACGGTTGACACTTCGTCAACCACTCAGAACAAAATGTTATCAAAAATCATGTAAGAATGTGACTCATTCTAGCATTAAAAAACTTGCGAGAATAATGTCATTCTAGTGCCGAAGAAGAGAAAAACGTTTTAGATTGGTTTTTAACCAATCGTTTGGGTCTGAATGAAGCCAAAACACAAACACTGAAATTTGCATTGCGTCATCTACAGGAAAATATAAGTAAAATATTTAGTGTTTTTTATTTAAGTGTTGGAAGGAATACTCCATTCAAATCACAAATATAATTTTTGCAATTAGACACTTCAGGAACTTTGTATCTACTGACGATTTGGGCAAAACCTACTACCGCTACTTTTATCTACACTTATCTTGTGCCATCTTGGCTTGAGTACCCTCTTCTACCCATGCCCCTTTGGTATTCGGTGCTCAGAGGAGGTGTTTGAGATTGATTTCTGCCTGTCATGTAACCCACCTGCGTTACATGATGCAAAACTAAATTTACTGAGCTAAAAAACTGTACCCTGCGTTTACATATTTAAATGTTTTTTGTTAAAAGTAATATTGCAACATATAAAAAACATGACGATGCGCATTCCTACGCTACCAGGAGAAGAGACCTCTGTTCGGGTGAACGGACAAAGTTTAAATTTTAACGAATTTAAACATTCGCTTGGATGGATATCTTTGATCATTTGTAACGCTCCTTGCTGAAGCACTCTAGTTTTGTTTCCCAACATACAAACACAATTATGTGAATGATGAATGAACTTACTTTATAATGAATGACTTGCGAAAAATATGCACAATTAAAATTCACCAATAGAGATTGTTATTACTGACCTAAAAAAAATAGACGATTCCCACCTTCCCCCACTACGCCCTGGGCGGGATGCAAATTACGCACATGGATGACTCGATAATGCGCACGCAAAATATGCTCACGAAGAGCGTCATGTAAGCAGTGCCACCTTTTATCTCAGTTGATATTGATGGTGAGAGCAAAAATATGTATATAACCACGTTTTATTTCGCAGTTTTGTTTCTTTTTTTCGTATTCTATTAAGTTTTAGTCAGTAATTTTTCTTTTGAATTTTTGCTTTGATTTTTATTATACCACTGCATCTCGGTTGATCTTGTTATTGAAGGCGGAAGTGTTTGGTTTAAAAAAAAATCTATTACAGATTTCACGGGTGCGTTTAAGTTAGTGGAATTAACTTTTAGTTAGCTAACTATGGAGAAACATTTTCCATATTAGAAGATAAAACTTGTTCATTGTGAGGTTTGCGATGTTGCAACATTTGAAATCTAAAAAAAATCTACTAGCAGCAGAGAAAAGTGTAAAAGGCAACTGTAAACAACTGTAAAGAACAAAATGTAGAACCAAAATGTAAAGAAATTTATTATTATTTATGCTAACAGTTTCGTGAGCATAAACACATGAACGTGTACTACTGATATTATATTATTATTGGTATTTTTGAATTCGCAGTCTAAAACCACTGCAGTATAGTTATCATGCATCGATGTTCAGCTGTTTTAAGTGAAATGAATTGATTAGCATATTATTGTCTTAATTACTAACTGTCCTAATAATGAATTGTACTAACTACGAAGAAGTTTTGAACTTCATTTTCGAATAATACAATAAAAGAAAGCAACATTCATCTTCGAAAGGGGGTATAGAACCCAAAGTGTTTCTTGCAATCACTTTTAAACTTGATCAAAAATTTCAAACGTACATTAGTTGGGAACAAATAATTTTATCTGTAATAAATATCAGCAACTTGACGACAATTTTTAACATTTAACATAAATATTTTAAATGTACTATAGGTAAATGAAGACGTAGATCCATAAATCGCTTACTTTGATATTGAGGTCCAGACCAATAATGGCATTTTTATTAAGTTTTAATATTTTAATTTTTATTAATCATTGGCAGTAATGAAATATGAAAGGTTGATATGCAATGACCACCATTACTTCCATCTATGTTAGTTTCGACACCTTCTCCTTCTCTACAATAGTTTCTGCGTATGCTCACTTGCTATCCTGACCTCTACAAATTGCGTCTTTCTATAATAAACTAAGTGAGAATATTAAAAGCAAACTATAAATCACTGATATGACAAAAACACCACAGATGTGTAATGCACCTGGCCAACGTTTATTATGTTGGTGTAATATATTATATTAAACACAAAAGAAATACCTTTGCCAACGTTCTAGGTGATGTATCTATAATTCTGTTGAATGAACTTTAAAGTTTGTATGTAGATACACTGTATATACGTTAACACAATTTTATTACTGTCATGTTTCTATACACTGTTGTTGTTATAAAGTATAAAATTTTATTGCTTATACGGCGTTCCTCGTAATAATATACTACCAATTATATGTTATGAAAGTAATCACAAGATAACTGTTTTCTTCCATAGTTTGAAGCCGGTCTGCATACATTTTTAAGGTAAAGGTATGAACCAGTGAACGTTTGGTGCCCGCCTATTACTTTATTTTTGAAAGTGAAGTAAATAGTAAGTTTGTATTTCTTAAGAAGTAAGCTAGGTATTTAACAATTTCGAATATGGATGTTGGTTGATTACTTATACTAATCGTTTGTACGTAATTCGTGTCGCCTAATTCGAATATTAAATCTAAGCCATTTGAACCAAGCATTGAACCAAAGGCAACCTTATCTGAATAATACTGCTGCGTAACAGCACTGGCCCAGTTACAGGTGATACAAAAGCTCAGTTGGTGCTCACGGCCTGAAGATTCCCAATAACGTGCTAACCGATCAATTATGGTCGATATAGTCGGAACGAAACTAAATGTTTACTGAACGATACGGTCGATCGCGACGTCGGTTCATGTAAACCGAACTGACCTACATAAATACATTCAAGGATAACTGACGTTTGCAGAAACGCTGGGCTTTTGCGAAAGAACGCGCCGATATCCAGGGACGACCCAGTTTGCGCGATAGCTTCGGATTTAACGACGCCGTACCGGGAAGCGAACAAAGTCAACGCTAGCTCCAAGCTCATATGGGAGGCGCGTAAAAATGAAGTAAAGGGCTAAAATGTTATTGGAGAAAATGTTAAAATGTTTGCGGTTTGTGATTTTCCTCTACGACGTGCCGTGAAAGAATCGTTGCGTCGTGCTGTTTATGAACACTTCCCCATGTTCAATACCGCTGAAAGTTCTTTTTAAGCATTTGCTACAAATCATAAGTCGTAAGGGATTGTTTCGGTAGGTGACATGTCCCTCAGTCATGAATCTTCGCTTTGGTCATACGTTTGCCGGTCAGATGGCAGCTCTGCAGTTTAAACGTACATCTCCCTCGATTAGCCTCTACGTTGTTGTAATTCATTTGCATGTGTTGCTAGTGCCGCACTATTCGGTTTCACATTCACATCGGAGCGGTGTTGGTTAATTCTTAATTTGAACGGTTGAGATGTATAAGACAGCGACACTTTCTCACAATCCTTGCATATGGTTTTATATACCACATTGCTTTCTTCTTTATTTTCTTGCTTGCTCTTAGTGTTTGTGAATCTAAGTTGGTTGGTTATGGTGAATGCAGGTTATTGTGAATGCAGCTGAAAATAGTAAATCACCAGACACACCAAACTAGAAGAAACATTAACTGACATTGAATACGTCATTTAAAAACACTGCAAAAAATTATAAATCTTAGGAAACAACAACACGATGAATACGAGAGAAAAAACAATGGATACATTTTTTAGCCACCTTGTTATTATTGTTAATATAGAATACCGTTTAAGTCTAGGACCAAAAACGAATTACGATTTAATTTTTCAAAAACTAAATCGCAGTAAAAAATATTGAAAATGTTAGAAAAAATTCGAGATAATATAGTAAAATGTATTCAACCACAAACCCAACATTCAAGAAAATACCAAAAACAAATTTTACGACAAAATCCAAACAGACACACAACAGTACATAAAAAACAATCCCAACGTAATCATCACTAAGGTCGACAAAGGAGAAAAAACACTAAACAAAACTAAACAAAGAAGACTGCATAAAAAACAACTAGACACCTTAACTATGTAATTACATATAAAATTATTGTTAGAATTCCAACAACACGGATAGAAAAAGAATGCAAGTAACAAAGTAGCATAACCAATTAAAAATCAGTGAGGATACAAAAAGCAATTTGTTATCAAAAAATTCTAAACCACCCAGAATTTATTTCCTACCTAAAATTCATAAAGAAAATATACCCTAATAGTAAGTGCGATAGATGCACCAACATACAAACTTTCTAATTGTCATCCAACATAATCAAAAAGTATAGGCAAAAAGTATAGGAAAAAACCATACTCAATAAAAAAACTCCTACGAATTCGTAGAAAAATTAAAACAAATAGACAAAATAAAAGAAAACCATCAATTAATATCACTAGATGTTACTGCACTTTACAGCAACATCTCAATGGAACTAATAATAACGGCAATCAAACTAGAAAAAAACACAGATTTAAACATTGACGAATTCTTAGAAGGAGTAAAACTATGTCTGGAAGCGACTTACTTCAAATATTAAAAAAGACCTTATAAACAAATATATGGTTGTGCTATGGGTATTCCTTTGTCAGCAACAATAGCCAACCTGACAATGAAATATGTAGAAGACATGTTTAGAAAAATTAGAAGAAAAACCATTTTTTTATTTTAGATACGTTGACGACATTTTGACTACATCTCAACAATAATATTTAAATAAATTATTGCAAACATAAAAAATACAAAGGGCAAAATTAGGAACATTTTCAAATTTAATCTCTCACGTTTAGGTTTTTTCCTGTATTCGATTTCTATTTAGGTCATTAAATAGTGTATTTACTTTTTTTTACTTTCCCTCATAAAGAGAAAGTATTGCATTCGGTGCAAAATTTTGATGGTGACACTTTAATGTATGTTGGTGAATTAGGCTATTCTAAGACTAATGGTACCATTTTTTGCCGTTGGTCCTCCTCAGTCTATAGCCACATCTCCTATTTTTAATCATCTTAGGTAAAAAAAATCAAGTAAAAGTTGTATCCTTTGGCTTTCCGGTGATCGCCGCGTCTGTGAAGCAACTCTCCGTTGACGTTTCGCCGCTCATTGCAGACGGCATCATCAGTACGTTCTGATGATGCCG